>BQNB010058178.1:0-21694 GCA_026074375.1 Tanacetum coccineum
TAAGTTTCTAATCCACCCTATTTTGTTATCACCGCTGATGACATCAAATAAGATCATATTATTAGCATCATTTATCCCATATTTATTACCCATTTTGTATAATTATAGCGCGAATTGGTACTTAATAATTTATAATTGTTATTCGCAGTAATTATCGAGCATTTGGCAAAAGATAAAGGAAAGGACATGTTTTGAAGCATAAACGAAGAGTTTGAGAAAGTCGACTGATTTTGACATCAATACGCCGTATCATTCTAGAAGAATACGCAGTATCTAAAGACTTCGAAGAACTCAAGACCATTGCCTGACTTTGAAGAATACGCCATATCCAGATCAGTAGATACGCCGTATATGATACTTAAGTCAACTATCAATAAAAGCACGTTTACAGCCAATACTCCGTATCTAAAACCTCAATACTTCGTATTGATCAATACTCCATATCTGAAGAACCAATACTCCGTGTTGGTCAATACTCCGTATCCAAAGAACCAATACTCCGTATTGGTCAATACGCCGTATCCGAAGAACCAGTACTCCGTATTGGTCAATACTCCATATCCAAAAATCGGATATGGCGTACTGAAACCAGCTTAAAAAAATTTTCCAGTAATAGATTTTTATTCGTAGAGCCCACGCCAAGTCACCCGATACGTCGTATTGAGTTTTTCAATACGCCATATCGGCCAATTTTCAGAGTCTATAAATACCAAACCTTAAATACGATTTAGGGTATGCTTTTAACCACTAAGTCTGATTTTTAAAAGATCTATGAAGCCATAAAGGACCTGTAAAGTGGTTCAATCGATGGGAAAACTCTTGTAATCTCTACACTCCACTATACGCGTTCGGTTAGCATTATGTGTAATCGTTCATCTATGATTTTGTGTATTGTTACAATGACTATCGGCTAATACCTTTAGGTATTAGCCATGTTTATGATAATATAATGTTTTGATTTGTCTCTATATCGATTGTTCCTTATTTGTTGCATGTTGATTATATTTATCACTTCATACCTGTTTATGTGCTTAATTATGTGTTTTACCTATCATTCAACTGGGTCTAGTCCTACATATTTATTGCGCTGCAACTTCAGTGTTGTTTGGGCGTAGGCTAAGAGTCCGAGATAGAAATATATACGCCTTTATTTTCCAAATTAGCTAAATAATAGGAATCACAATAGAATGGCCTGTTTCGATCTATGGTAAGCGGATAGGTATACTAAGCGATACTTATGATTACCTTAACGTCCGTTTCCATAGGTAGTTAAGTGTGGTGAGAAACTACTAGTATATGAATAGTCCCATTAAGCATTAAGTTGGGTAAAGCCTGCCATGACTAAATTCTATATAACCACCAATATAGTTTTCTAGATAGATTATAATCAACGGTGTGAGCTTTATGCGGGTTTAGGTTAATTGTGACAGGATTAACTAGTGACAAACCTCGAGTGTAGGGATAAGATCCACCTAACTTTGGAATGATATACCACCAACGAATTAATACAATCATTGCACGAATAGACAATCAAGGCATATTATTAGATTAAACAGGCTAATACATTTTACTTAGATTTAACTGCTTCCCAATATTTTGTTAATCATTTGTGTGCGTTATTTGTCATCACCTTAGGATAATTAGACATAAACTCGTGCCAGTCTCTTAGGCTGAAAACCTCCTTTTACGTTAGTTTAGTTTTAATTAGATTTAATTAAGATATTAGATAATTGAGTACAAACATAGTAAATATAATACCGATAGAGTTAAGAGTTAACTTCCACTCACAGTGATCGACACCTTACTTACCACGAAGCTACATCTGATCGGGTACACTTCCCGTTAGCATATTACGTATAGTCGACATAAAATAAATAGTAAAACTTGGTAATAAATAACAACATACACGACGACACATCAAATATCAAAACCCTAACCCTTGAAATCTTTAGAAAACCTTGAAAAACAATGATCAAACCCTTGGAACACCCTTATATATGATTAGAAATGATGTTTGAATGAATGAATCTTGATAGAAATCAAAAATATGGAATGTGTATGTGTGTGTGTGTTGATGTCCGCGGCCAAGAGAGGAGAAAAAGGGAGATGAGATCTCTTGGTGGCTTTGTTGGAATGAAATGAATACCTAATGTGTGATATGATAAGCCTTATATAGGGAAAAACTAGGGTTAGAGATATTTTAAGAGCCAAGACTTATCAAGGAAGGAATAATGGGACTAGGTGACCAACACACACCAAAGGTGTGTGTGGTGAGGTGCGGACGCAACAAGCCAGGGGGAAAACCAAGCTTGAACACTAGCTTGTTAAATAAATCAAGATTATATTGGTCCAAGGCTTGCATGCATAAAGACAAGAGTCCTTACACCACCTTGCATGCCTAATGCTTCCAAACCTTTCAAATTAAAGCATAAAGATTCCTCATGACTTAATTTTGAGGCTTGATGTTGTTTTGGTTGTGGTTTGACCATTCGAATAAGCAAGAGGGAGGGAGGAGTCACAAAATTTTTGACTTACAACATAGATAAACGATAACTAGAGTTTACACGAAAAGATTACGGGTTTTCGGGGTTCCGTTTGATCAAAAACGCAAAAAACGTAATTAGTACGCTAAACCATGAAAATAAATATCAGAAGTGATCGTAAACCATGAAACACTTAGAAAAGATAAAATAATGCATATAATATCTACACTAATCAATATCTGGAGCCGAAACGCGTCCGATGATGTTTTTCAGATTTACGCGGGATAACCTCTCGATATTAGGTTAAATTCAAACGTAACGGATAAAATTCTAAATAATGATCGAGATAGTTTAAAATATTGACATGGAATTTACGAGGTGTGACATCCTTTACCTGTTAAAAGAGCTTTGTCCTTAAAGCTTAAGACGTTAATTCAGACGTAGGTTTAGGTTTAGCGAAGAGATGAGGGTATTTCTTCTTTATTTGGTCTTCGCGTACCCAAGTAATATCAGGACCTCGCCTTGAATTTCAATGCACCTTAACAATAGGGATACGACTTTGTTTCAACATCTTTACTTCGCGGTCCATGATCTCGACCTGTTCCTCGATAAAGTTTAACTTATCGTCGATCTGAATTTCATCTAATGAAATAGAAAGCGGTTCGTCGGCGTAACACTTCTTCAAATTAGAAACATTGAAAGTGCTATGAACACGACTTAATTGATCTGGGAGTTCAAGTCTGTAAGCAACTGTTCCAACCTTAGCGAGTACCTTAAATGGTCCAATATAACGAGGGTTCAACTTTCCTCGTTTGCCGACACATATCACCCCTTTCCATGGTGACACTTTCAACATGACCATATCTCCAACTTGAAACTCCATAGGATTACGATTCTTATCGGCTAAACTCTTTTACCTATCACGAGCAGCTTGAATACGCTTCTTGATCTGAAAGATTTTCTTAGTTGTTTCATGAACAATTTCTGGGCCAGTGAGCTGAGCGTCTCCAGCCTCAGCCTAAAAAATGGGTGATCGACACTTGCGACCGTACAGAGCCTCGATCGATGCAGCTTTGATACTAGTGTGATAACTGTTGTTGTAAGAAAACTCCACCAAAGGTAGGTGTCTATCCCAACCTTTCCCAAAATCAATCACACAAGCACACATCATGTCCTCTAAAGTTTGGATGGTCGTTTCACTTTGACAATTGATTTGCGGATTATAAGCCGTACTCATATCCAATTGAGTACCTAGGGCTTTGTTTAGCGATTTCCAGAATTGATATGTAAATCTACCATCTCAGTCAGAAATAATCAAAACTGGCACACCATGCTTTGAGACAACTTCCCTCAAGTATTGTCTCATCAACTTCTCCATTGAGTCGTTTTCCTTCATTGGCTGGAAATAAGCGGATTTTGTAAGTCAGTCAACAATTACTGGTTCTTAAATTTTAACTATATATATATAGTAATAATTGCTTAATACATATATATAATATATAACCAAAATATCAATTAAGAAGAGAGAGTAAGTATTCCGTAAGGTTTCTAGAAGGAAAATTGCTTTTAGCCAAAGCAAAATTCAAAACCTTCCCGAGTCGTATCCCGACGAGGTGTGAATTGAAAAGCGAGGTTAAGTTCGTGATCGCGTGTTTGAATAATTTTAAATATTTGAATTGGATTCTATTTCTACAAATATAAATGCAAAAAACAAGAAAATGCAAGCCTAAAACGAAAGCAATTAAAGCAAAAACACGAAAAACAATAACGGGATCAAAACCCGAGCTTTAACAACCTAAACTATCAAATTTTAACCCTACAAAATCAAATTTAATTTTTAAAGGTCCTAAATGATGAAAGAAAATTTTAGAAATAAGAATTATATTTTTTTGACTTTTATTTTATTTATTATGAATTAAAAACAATTTTAATCTAAAAATCTAATGAAAAACACTAAACTAATTTGGAAAATTCTGAAAAAATTATGGTGAAATTAAAATGTGGAAATTATAATGTCAATTAATAATATACATTGTTCACTAAGGCATCTCACTCAATCTTTAACATATTTGTGGTGACATATCATTTTTTCCTTGTAATGTCAAGTTTTAAAAATTAGTGGTATCCCACATACTGTGTTGAAGGGGAGCTATTAGAAAAAAGAATTCATGCAATATCGTGGAATAATTTTTCTCTCCATGGAATTTTTATGTCATAAATTTTAATCAATTGGTATTTCAAATACTAAGAGATTTATTATTTAAATAAAGGGAGAAAATGTGATTAAAATGTGATATAGAAGAATGTGATCTTTAAGACTCTAAGTGTAACTCTTTCCTTTATGTGCAAAACAATTTTGAATCTCAAAGCACATGTGTAGGGGGGGTATTTCAAAATGTATGTATCAAAGGTTTTATGGTTCGATCTCTATACCCAACAACCAATTAACCTCACGACGTCGATGAAGTCATAAGGTGGTTAAGGTTCAGTATAAGTCCTATGATCCAACCAAAACATAAGGGATCTACCCATAGACATTACATAGTTAGAATTAGAAGTCCGTAGGCATGATTGGAGATGAATGAGAATAAGGGAATAATGCCGACTAAGGTTGAGCTAACACTGGAACAATCATAACAAGGTGTTAGTGATGAGTCTTGGTAAGCATTGAAGGGGTTCAGAATAAAAAAGAAATGTATGGATAAAGGGTGAAAAGAAAGAAGCCCTCCATAAAACTTAGGCAGAAACTGGGTCAATACATAATCTATTAAAATCACAAAGATGATTGTTGGTATTGAAGAAAGCCGTCATGGACCTAGTGATGCAATGCACAACCCTTCCCAGCCATTCGAGTTTCTCTCAAAAGAGACTTGTCTCAATTTTCACGGAGATACACACATTATCTATTGACGTCTCACTTCGAGATTGTTGATATTCAAAAGGTGGCAATCAGCTCCAGCCTCCGATTACTAAAACCAAAGTGCACAAATCGAGTCTAGAGCTAAGAGAGATCAAATTATAAATCTCATTAGGACACAATTAATGTATAACACTTGTTGTTCATCAATATACAACATTTGGTATCAAAGAGTTCTATGCATTATCCATTGAGATTTGCCCTGAACATTCAGGTGACACTCTTTTGTTTCACAATGACGATAGATGAAAGAACAAATGTGGTAGGCGATCTTACAAGATTCTATATGAATTCAAGCTATGTGTAAACCTGGATATCTGTTTTTTGGACACTCCCATAAAATCACAAACGCGCGGAATACCACCTTGGGGTGCCAATTCAGAGTATAAGGTACAAGTCACAGTAAACGGACCTCTAAATTGACGTTTTAAAACATGTCACATTCGATTAAATAAATCAGAGTAATTCAGTCCCAATAATTTTGATTTAACAAGATACTCCAGATTTCAATCGTGACTCATTTTGTCTATCTAAGGAAAATAGATTATCGAATGTGAAGGGAGTACTGAGTCTTGAGTTTTGTTGTATCCAAGGTTCGAATGGCTCCCATGCTCAGCTAGCAATATATAAACCTGAGGAAAATACATGCAAAAACCGTTTACAATAATGGTTGGTGAATTCATAGTTTAAGTAAGGAAGCAAGTATTGAAACTAGTTAATGAATTATTTCTGTTAAGAAAAAGTACTATTAGCGGTTTTACAGCATTAGAAGAATTGTTATCGAAATCCGAGTAGTAATGTTTCAATAAATCAAGTAATGTTCAAAGTGGACCACAGGTTTAAGATAGCCACTAGCGACCAGTATTTCAAAGTATAATCTCATACAAAATACATTGCAACGAATACAATGTATAAATCTTGATTGCATTGAGCTCATGACACCGAAGCCTTGACGTTAACACATATCTTGTATGTAATTCATGTTGCCCCATAACTAGGTATTATTGCCTTATACCTAAATTCTAAATACAAATTGTCCGTTGACTGGGTGCTCGAAAGGATTCGATTCATACCCCCGGACAGGGCTGTCAAACCCAATAGATCTATTTATTTGTACTAGCGCTCACCCATTATAGGCAATTAACAGTTCATGATGTGGGGTCTTTGGCAATAACTACTCATGCAATTGACCTCATATTTGGGTCCAGCATACCATAAAGTTTCTTGTGTCCAGTTTATAAAACAAGCATGTATCAAACATGTATTAGAAATCATGTGGTAGATAAGCAAAAGCTTTAGTAAAAACATTCATGTAACGCTTATGTAGTAGTAACCGATAAGTTATTCGGTAAAACAAGCATGTATCAAACATGTATTAGAAATCATGTGGTAGATAAGCAAAAGCTTTAGTAAAAACATTCATGTAACGCTTATGTAGTAGTAACCGATAAGTTATTCGGTAAAACAAGCATGTATTCTCACCCCAAAAATAGTTTAAGAAAACCATTAAAAGAGAAAAGGTGGGGCTATGAACTCACCTTGATTCAAAGTCGATAATCAAATGAAGAAGCCTAGTACGAGTATCCACAAACGGGATCACTACCTATAATTAGAGTCGCTCGATTACTATATTGAAAAGTACGATCGACGATGCGTACATCGTTACAACGAAAACATATATATATGTGATGAGAAATCCACTTGCGTGTCCTAAATCTTAACACTTAGCATATTTTGTATACTATTTATCATTCAATTATAATTTGCATTACTTTATTGAAAACTTTCTATTTCCGGTAAGTTTCTATTTTTTTTAGAAAGTTACTATTTTTGGAAAGTTACCATTTTTTGTAAGTCTCGACCTTCGTTTATATTTATAACAATATTTATTTATCTCATCGAGCCTTCGACGCCCAATAAGTTGTTAATTTTTATTAACGGTCAATATTACGAAAAAAAACTACTATTTTTATACTTTACGTTTTTATAATCGACCAACGGTCTTAAAAATAATTACTTATAATAGTATATTAATCGATGTCATTTTATTAATCGATATTATTTTTATAACACGTTAACGTTTATTAAAGTACTCGTTGACTTTTACGTTTTACTTTTTAAATAGTATATTTATTTTCTAAGTCTAACCCAACCAAAACGACCCCCTAGATCACGTTTTCACAACTAGGACGTAAAAGAGATTTTATGCGAAACGATGTTTCGAACAACTTTTCAGTTTTAGTCGAGACTTGAATCTCGACGTAAAATGACCAAAATACCCTTACGAGAATCTGCTGGAAAAATACTATATTTTTATAAAAGAATGCAGAAGTTTGACTTTCGATTTTGACCAGTCATATTACGTTTTCACGATTTTGACCAAAAAGAGGTTTTATGTAAAACGTCATTCCGAACAACTTTCGTGTTTCGCCGGAAGGCCGAAACGGACTCGAAAGTGCCCAAAACGAGCTCTAAAAATCCTGACAGCAAGCGCTATTTACATAAGTGCTGAATTTTAATGTTTCAAATATATATCTCGTTTTCGCCATAACTTTTTCGTTATTGGGAGTTAGAAGTCCCAGACCGCAAAAATATACTCTACAATATTTTGTAAACCAAAATCAGATTTTCGGAAATCTCGAAACCCGAATCGCCCATTCAGTTTTCTGCTCGAATTTTACTAGTTACTAAACACGTCGAAACTTATTTTCGACCCAAAAACTCATCTAAAATCTATCCAATACAACTTATAAATGCATATAAATCCCGCTTGATAATCAAATACATATTATTCTAGACGCCGCAAGTTTCAATAGATTTCATCACATATATAAAAATTAAATCGATAAACGAAACAATCGAAACAATAAAAAAAAAAGGCTCACAATGATTATACTAAGCAAGATCGGAAAACAAAAGTGTCGGGTTGCCCTCTTTGAGTTCTAGCCGCGGCACACCCCACTCGAACCAAACCGAATCGAAAACTCGAACCTTGTTGCATGTACATTTTTATTATATGAATGATCAAACCATAACTTTCTAAACAATATGGAGTGACTAGAAAAATAAAAACACCAAAAGTGTTTTGCTTGGCTTACTCGTTCAAACCAAAAAAGAAGAGGGAAAAGAGACCAAAACACTTCACCTTATTTTATCTCATTTTTGAGTGAGTAGTTAAATAGTTTTAATAATAAAAACTTTCAAATGATTCTTGTGTTTATGGTGGTGGAGGCTGCCGAGCAAGGAAGCAAAAAGGAAAAGAAAGCAAGACTTTTGTACTAGTGTTTTTTTTTATAATGAGATATGTAGGTGTGTAAGACTTTGGAAGCCACAAAATCATCATTACTTGCATGTATAATAAATCAAATAAAAAGAAACATGTTGAGTGTTTTGAGGGCTTTGTAGCCGGCAACTAATATGGCTATGCATGCATATATAGTTTTTTTTTTTTTTTTTTACTTTTTATTATCTTGTAAAATTTTGTGTAAACACTTTTAAGTCAAAAGTTAACTAGACATAATTTAATAAAACGCGAGCTAAAGTTTCGAGCCATGACCAAGTTCATAAAATAAACATTTTATGATCACAAAAATAATAACGATACCGTTACCCCCGTAAAATTTTTTTTTACGGAGGCTCGAGAAACGATTAACGAACACGCGGATCAAACGTCAACTAGCAAACCGTCAAAATAAAAATTATCAAAAACTTTGTCAAAATTTTCATAGATAAAATACGAAAATATATTAACTATCGACAAATAAAAATTTAAATGTTCCGACCTCTATCGCTTACGGAAACCGTAAAATAATATTACGACGTCGGTTTGCGACCGTCGTACGTCGTCGAAAAACTCGGGATGTTAAAGTATCTACCCCTTTAGGAGCGACGTCCCGCGCTCAATTACCGTCTAAATCGTCTTCGGGTTAAATTGTAAGAGATGAAGGATATAGAACTATCATCGCGAGGTTTCCGAGCGGAAAACTAAATCAAGAAAAGGTCAAAAACATCAAATACAGTCAACGTTGCATGAGCGAACGGAATTACAATGTCGCGAGTATCCTTAAAAGGAAAGAAGAAAAAAAAATACATACTCGAAGAAGAAGCCATGGAAACAGAATTAAACAAGTCATCAATTTTTGAAGCGAATAAGGGTCATTACTTTAGCATATCAAGTTTGCCCGCGGTCGATATTTTTCAGAAAAATCAAAATAACAAAATATGAGTCAAAGAAGTTCCTAGCCCAAATAATGATTCGTAAAACGAACGCACGCTAGGCCGAATACTCTAAGCCCACTCCTTCACAATTCATCATTACTTAAAGAGCGTCCCTCAATCTATATAAGTGAAGACTTAATGAACTTATGGTTCGGTATATTAAAATTTCCTTATTCAAAAAGAAGAGGCACCTAATAATTTCAATAAGACGATAATAAAGTCATCCTACTTAAGCATGGCCGAACCGAAACACAATAATCAAACAATGTTACAAATAATAATAAGGGGGAGTGTCTTCTGACGGTCATGATTCTTCAAAATCAGAACAGTAACGTGAGGAATAATAGACGTTATCAACGTGTTCCAAAGTCAATGTCCAAAATACGGCACGAATCCTAGTGATAAGATAAAATCGCACTCCCATACCACAGGAAGAATTTCAGAACAATGGATTACAAACACAACATACGCGGTTCAAAAGCATAAGAATAGTGTTCGGACTAAGAGTCGAACAATAAAATAACTAGTGGAATTGACAAAGTACACCGAATGTCAATGTTATCAAAAGGGAAATAAATAAAGTCACGTTAAGAAACTCATATGTGGATCATAATTGTTGGAAGAATTCGGATTAATGTATAAATTGCATTTCGAACAAAATCCATTCTTGTGCTTACTTCCACACCTCTCACAATAACACCGTTGACAACAATACTGATCCTCATCCGTCCGTATTTTACAGTAAAAACAATGACGATAGTCACGATAGTCGAGTGACGCCGAATCATTTTCTGATGAGAACGTTCCGAAAGAAAATTTCAAAATTTATTCGAACTCTCTTTTTGATGAAGAGATCATTTCTAGTAAGATAGATCCACATCATTTTAATGCCGAGTCTGATCTTATAGATCTTTGCTTAATCGAGATATTTTGACGGTTTCTTATCCTAAGATTGATTCTCTTTTCGAGGAGTTCTCCGGTGAACTTGCTCATGTCGATTTAATTCCACCGGGAATTAATGAAACCTATTGTGATTCTGAGGAAGATATTCGTCTTGTTGAGAAATCGTTAGATAAGAATTCATCTCCTCGACCTCCGGAAGAACTTAATTCTAAAATTTCTGATGCTATAATTGAATCTTTCTCTCCTATACCCGTTGAGGATAGTGACTCTCTTCGGGAGGATATCGATATATTTCTTGCTCCGGATGACTCGATACCACCGGGTATTGAGAATGACAACTATAACTCGGAGGGGGATGATCTTTTTCTTAAAGAATTACTTAACAATGATTATGTTTCCCTTCCTGAGTATGAATCATTTCACTTTGATTCTTATAATGTTCCATCATCCCCTCGTCCTCCTAAAAAACCTCCAGATGATGATGGTTACCTTGATATCGAGCCCGATACGGGAGTTTTGACTACAAAAGTAGTGGTGGATATTTCTGATAATTCAACAAGAGAACCTAGAGTTCAAATGCCTAATGTTTTACCCACCCATCACACCTTTTGTCAGGATCTGGACTTCACTTTTTCTACTGAATTCAGCGGATCCATTCTTGTAGTTTCTTTTCCTTCTGGAAATAGAAACAAGACTTTTGATCTGGGAATATCTATTGAAGTCTAATCCAAGAGATTCTGTCACTCAATGAATTTTCCATCTCATTCATCAGTGATCCTCTTTCTCTAGTACTTGAAACTTTGCTTCCATTTTCATCCGAAAATGAGGACAAAGTTTTCAATCCTGGAATTCTTGTTTCAAAAGAGGAGAGATCTCCTCATCTCTTATCTCATCGGGGCTTTAAAGCTTTTAAGATCATTTATAATTTCCTTAACGAAAGCCTGATGATGATTTATGGAGGGGACATTCCTATCTGGGATGTCCCGTATCTTCATTTCTATCCTCCTTGACCAGCTCAAGTATAAGGGGTCTAGTCAAGCTCACGATTCGGTTAACAAAAACAAAGCGCTTCTCGGGAGGCAACCCGTATTTATGTTTTCTTTCTATTTTCTAGTAAGTGTGACGTGAGGGGGCTCGCCTCTTCCAATCTTGTGTTTTTGTTGTTTGCGATGATTTGCCAGGATTACCCAGACTATGAAGACTCTTGTGCTTATGGTTTTGTCCAACGCTCACTCGGTATTCATTTCTTTGCATGCTTATTTTGGGAATCCTATATCCTTGATCTTATTAACTAACGTTTAATCTTTGGCATAATTAATAAACGGCTTTAGTTTTACGTGTGATTCCCTTTTATATCAGGAATACACTTTGGAATTAGTATGAGGGGGTTGGCAACCCCTACACATTGAGGACAATGTGTCGTTCTAGTATGAGGGGGGAATCTATCGATTTGATCCCACTTTCATTTTTCTATGTCTTTCACGTAACCCCGTTTTACCAAGAAAATAAAAAAATGTGATTTTAGGCCAACATTTAAAAAAATTTGCAAAAATAAAATAAGTGTTTATCACAAATGTTGACTTTTCGCTAGTGAGAATAAGAATAATTTTTGACTTGACCGAGCATGTTGAGCTCTAGCTTACTCCCTTAACCTTTATAAATGTATAAGCTTTTGCTAGTCTTTTATACAAGAAGCTTTAAAATGCAAATTCTAGCTCAAAAGGCTAAGATTTTACAAGTTTCCATAAATGACTTTAAAAATGCAAAGCTTAATTTTATTTGGCTAAGCATTCGCGGATCTTTTTATTAAAGATTTTAAATTTGCGAAGAACGAGAAATGATAGAGTTAAATATAAGTTGGAATGCTAAGCAAGGATTAGTTGGAAATCTTAAAAGCTCATAAGTGTAATTTGTGGCTTTTTCTCCCAGTAGCTTCTAAAATGACTAATAATACGTGCTCTTTTTGAAAGACAAGGTAGAGTTTTATCACTCTTAAAAGTCCGTTAAGATAAACATTTCTAGAGTAAAAGCTTTATCGATGAATTGATAAATAAGAGTTTTTGATCAAATATGTTTTCATTTTCTAAAAAGAAATTTTCCCGGTATACTGTGTAAATATAAATGTTGCAAAAAAATGAAAAAAAATGAAAATGATGTGAAAAATATAATAATGTTGCTAGTATATGTTGCTTAATAAATAAATGGAAAATAACTTTTTCTAAAATTTAAACATTCTTTTGAACTTAAACTTGTTAATCCCTACAAAATTTTAAAACCGGACGTTTGTTAATTTTGATCAATATTCTCTGTGGGTGTCAAAAGCCTGGGCACTTGGCCGATGAGGTTGGGAGGTTCCGAGAAGAAAGTCACTCTAAAGGAATTAACTTACCTACAATGTCTTGATTTTGGAGGAATTAGCTTGCTTTGAGTTATAAACTTACTAAGTTTTACGGAAAGTTTTTAGTAAAGGGTTCAAAAGTCGGAGAGTCTTGACAAATTATTCTCCGTGGGGTGTCAAAAGCTCGGTCACTTAGCCGACGAGGTTGGGATGTGCCGAGAAGAAATGTTGCTACATGGGACGATCTCACCTTTGAATTCATATAACTAAAAGTGGAATGTGAAACTTGGAAAGGTTATAACTATCTAAAAACGTGGGTTGGATGGTCAAAATTCAAACTGAGCACACACACCATAATATATTATATCTGTCGGGAGGAGAAGTTTTACACAAATTGCAAATATAAGTAGCGTTAGCATCCCAACTTGTAATTAACAATGATTTCGTTTTTAAGCTTAGTTTGGGAATAAGTGAAAAATCAAGGACGATGAATTTATCCTTCTAGGGCACCTTAGGATTGAGGTGTGTCTTATTCAATGATCCTAAAAGTTATTATCAATAAGGAAAGTCAAGCATGTTGTATATAATGAAAAATAAGAAAAATGTGTGTGCAAGAAAGAAAATGGTAAACAAGGAGTGTTTAAAAAACTAGTAATTTCTTAATCCCTTTTAACTTTACACTTTGCTACTTTTCAAGGTATTTAATTTAAGAGGGTTGAAATTTTTAGTTTTCTAAACATTAATTTATTTCATTGCGTGAGGATACAGCAATAGTTTAGTATGAGGGGATTTGGTATGTGCTTAAATACACGTACCTTTTCCTTAATAAAACGAGCTTAAATAACCAAAAATGGACTTAAAATGCCAAAAATATGCTTGTTTTGTGTTATGTACTGTGCAAGTAACGGATATTAACAAAAAGACAAAAACAAAGCCAAAACGGACAAAACCGAGCACATAATTGGAAATAGCGCAAAAAACGGAAGCCAATGACATAAGCATCTTATTGGGCCAACCCGTACCCAAGTTAATGGGCCGAGTCAGCCCATTAAGTTTGCTTATTATAACAGAAGCACAAAATACCATTTAAACCAAAATCAATAAAAATAAACCAATCCAGCCTAACCCATTACCAAATCGGCCCAACCAATGAGCCCAATAGCCTTAACAGCCGTTAGTCCTTATCCCTTTAAACCTTCACCCCGTTAGTCCTTTAGGACTAACACAGTTAGTCCTCAACACCTTTACACCGTTAGTCCCACACACCTAACGGTCGTTATATCCTGTAACTCCTAATTAGAAATATTAATAAACTAACCCCGAAAAGGACGAGAAGGCCCAAATCGAGCCAAAACCCTCCCCCTTCATAGCTCGAACGCTTCCAACACACTCCCTTATCATCCTGACACACCCTCATTGCTACATGTCACACTCTAAGTCTTCAATTGGATAAGATCACGCGTCCAGGATTTTGGGAAAGTCAAGAGAATCAAAAATACGATTTTAATGGTGATTGGCAATAATTAGAGTTTTCCATACTCAAATATGTGATGATTAGAAAGTTTTGAAGACGCCAGGCTTTTTACCTCAAGGATAAGCTCACAACTCCCATATAAATAGGGGACGAAATCACACATTGAAAGATAACTAGAGTAGGAGTAGTTTAGTGTTGCATATTTTTCAGCTTATTTGTCTTTTTAATTGCTGAATTTACTTTCCAAGCATTGTTACTTCTAAGTTATTCAATTGAAAGTAAGTTTCATATTCACTTTTCAGCTTATTACTGTTTGCTTATTGGATTTGTTTATTCTCTGCTTCTTATTGCTCAATACTGCTTATTTTGTCTTATTAAATACCTTTCATGTTCATGTTATAGCTTATATGTCTTTTGGATCTTATTTAATATAAACTGTTCAAAAAAGGTTTAGAACTGCTTATTATCTTTTGCTTATTTCCAGTGTTTTTGAATGCTTAATGCTTATTTATCCTTAATTGACCTTATGCTTAATTTGTTTTACTTTATAAAGGTTCTCTAAATCTATTTTAATGGTAAATTGGTTTTAAGAATTTTTAAAGGGGTGTTTGGGATAAGACTCTAAAATGGGTCAAATGAGGTTTAAGGTTGCTTTTGGTTCTTAAGTCAGTTTCAACAAGCTTAAATTTAATCTAAAAGTTAGTTTCTACAAGTTTTTAAAGTTCAAATCTCAAATTGCAGGTTTAATCTATACTTAGTTGAAATTTGTGGTCATTGGGACTTGATAATCAGTTTATTTGCTTAGACTTTCATTTGTGGCTTATAGATGTTAATGCCATGTTTGTTTAAGGGTATAAATGCAGTAGGGAAAGAGCTGTTTAAGTCTCCATTTGTCATTTGTGTTTAAATAGAAAACTGTCAAAAATTTCTAAGTCTATTTTTTTAAGTTTAAGTCCAATTTTAAATCTAAATTCAAGGTGTGCTTAAGCTTGAATCAAGGTCTGAATTTGATAATATAGGTTAATCAGGTATTATGCTTGATCTGTTTTTGCTTTTTGAGTTTTAGCAATAACTTTTGCTAGCTTAAATTTAGGGCTGAAATGCCCTTTAGCCTTTTAAAAAAAACTTTAAACCAAAATCATGAAATCTGTGTGAACTGCCACTTTTATAAGTCATTTTCTAGCTTATTAGTGATCCTAAATGTCTATTTTTTGTTTATTCTTATAGCTTATAGTATAAGCTAAATCTGTTTTGAAGTTTTAGTCATTAGCTTATTGGTTAAGTAGCCTAATATTTAGCTTAAAGATACCTCCTTAGGCTGTTTGTCCTCAGTTTAGTCAAAAAGGCTTAATTGTGATTCTGAGCTTATGGCTTATTGGGAATGCTTAATTTGGTCTTAGATTTGCTTATTAAGTTTGATTTAAGATCTTACTTGCTTATTCAGTTTAAGGTGTAACTTATAGTAGCTTATTGTCAATTTAGTTTTAAGAATAAAAAGCATTTAAGTTTTAAGTGATTCTGTCATTTTAATTAAGCTATTTTCTAGCTTATTTGTGCTTCTCTTAAAAAGTGTCTTTACAAAAAGTCTTATTTTTAGCATATTAGTTAAGTTTCAAAAAGAAAAATAATAAAAAAAATAATTTTCCAAAAAGGGAGTCTCAGGGGTCGAACCTAAGACCTCCCTTTCATACACTAAAGCATTTAACACACACCTCTACTACCACTCGCCCTTGGGTCTTTTTCAATTATAGTTTGCCATATTTAATATATAAGGGGTGTTTGCCAGTTTTGCTTATCAGCTTATATTTGCTTATTTGTAGCTTATTCGTTCAGCCAATTTTTAAGTTAGTATTTTTCTTAGATTCTTCATAGTTCAAACTACTTTTCATAATTTTTTCAGATTTTTATAAAATTGTTTAGTATTTTTAATAATATTTTTAGATTAAAAGTGTTTTTAATTCATAATAAATTAAATAAAAGTAAAAAAAATATTATTCTTTTTTTTAAAATTTTATTTTATCATTTAGGATTGTTAAAAATTAAAATTGCTTTTCTAGGGTTAAAATTTGATGTTTTAGGTTTTTAGGGATAATGTTTTAAGGTTTTTATGGACGCGATTTTATAATCCCGTTAAAACGTTTTCGAGTGTAATAATTCATTTTTGCTGTTAAATTGTCTTGCTATTCTTTTATTGATTGTATTTAATCTTATTAATCTGTAGAAATTACGAATCCAAAAAGTAATCAAAAATCTTAAACTATTCAAATCTCGATTTACAAACGACAACAGCGAAGTTCAATAAACACCCCTCGCTAAAGGAACAAAAACTAACCCGGATGAAACGACTAAGAGGCGGGGTCGCACCCTTTGAAGTCGCATCTCTCCCGGAACATAATATTTATTCGCGAATGTTGTTACATTTATAGCCGATTCTCGCCATATAAATATATATTTAGTATTATATATAATATATAATCATAAATATAATATTTATATGATATATATATATATATATATATATTATTGACAACGATCAATTTTTGGCGCCGCTGCCGGGGAGGCTGTGTTACGAATTTCAAGTTATCGTTTGAAGATTGTTTTTTTGAAGATCCTTCCTCAGAAGTTATTCTTGTGTTTGTGAATATTTTCGTATATAAAAAAATATATATTATAAAGTAATCAAAAATACAAAAAAAAATAAAAAACAACAAAAGAAACCGTGTTGTCATTTGTTATAATCGGCTCACCTTTAGGATTACAAACTATAAGAGAGGTATAAGGAGGGTTGATCCAATGAACTTTGA
Source organism: Tanacetum coccineum (assembly GCA_026074375.1). Classification (NCBI taxonomy): domain Eukaryota; kingdom Viridiplantae; phylum Streptophyta; class Magnoliopsida; order Asterales; family Asteraceae; genus Tanacetum; species Tanacetum coccineum. The sequence goes on from BQNB010058178.1 coordinate 17,138, forward strand.
CCCGAAAGGATAAGGTTTTTAAAACGCTTCTCGCTTACCCGCTCCTCCGCTTCTTTGTGCGTTTTTCAAGAGAGCTACCGTGTACAATTTGACTATCGGTCCCAAAAATATTGTGTTTGTTTTTAATTTAAAAAAAAATTCAAAAATATTCTTCTTTATCTCCTAATTGTTTAATTCTCATGGAATCATCCGTCCAACTCATCTGTGCCTTCTGTGGAAGTCTGAGTGATGAATATGGATGTCCATGTTCTACTCGTGAGTTATGTGGGAACGATTCTCACTACGGTTATGATTATCCAAAAACTTCACCGAGTTTTCAACAACAATATCTTTGTTGTGAAAACTGCGGGGGTCCTCATGCTACTTTTCAGTGTCAACCGATGAATCAAAATCTCTACAATTCTTCAGGTCTTGACCAATTCCAACCCCCGCAGTATTTCGTCGTTCATCAACCTCCTCAAGAAACAAGTACGGAAATGTTGCAAGCTCGAGAAACTCTCATGGAAGCAATACAAGCTTTTTTTAAAAAGTATGATCATATACCTCCTAGAGAAAAGTCTATGGTTTTATTGCTAGCTGAGGAGAGGTTTCTTAAAGTTAAGCAAGCTTTTGAAGAAGAGCAAAATCAACCGGAGATTATTCAAGAATTGCTACTTCAACTTATTCATGATTTGCAACGTCTTGATGGAATTCAACCAAAGCAAGCAGAAGAAAAGGGGATAAATAAGCAAGTTCAGAAAAAACAAGAAGAAAAGAGTATTGCAAAATTGCTAGCAGAAGAGCAAGCAACTACAATGAACTCTTTATATCAAAATCCTGATCTCCTACAAAGCTTCATTTACCAGGATGATGATAATGACGATGACGATTACGATGAGGAGAGTATAATTTCTATGAATGCAGATATGTCTGAAACTCCTTCGCCTGATGCAATCATGACTTCTTCCTCGATTGAAGAGCCTAAGGACTCTCTCATAATAAAGGATGAGGATATTAACACTATTCCTGAAAAGGAATCGGACAAAGAAAATGAGTCTAGTGTTGAGAACCTTTTCCATATCCCAAGTAAGTCCAAGGTTACTTCCGATAATGAAAGTGAGTGTGATTTGACAATTTTTGACGATTCTCCTCTCGACGTTTTTGAAGATAATTGTGTGATTTTCTCTAAACCTCTCTTTGATTCTTATGGTGATTCTACCTCTAGTGAATATTCTAGTGATAACGAGTCATTTCTTGAGGAGGACGTTTTCTCTAACTCTCCTTTTGAATTTGACGAAGAATCCATTTCTAGTGACGTGTATCTGATTTATGATGAGGTGTTAGAAGATATTGATAGCACAAACTATCTCATTGACTATATCATCGATTTTTCTCCTAAGATTGATCCTCTTCTCGAGGAGTTCGCCGACGAACTCGCTCTTATCAATCCAATTCCACCGGGAATTGCTGGAGCCAATTTTGATCCAGAGGGAGATAGTCGTCTTATTGAGAAATTATCATATGATAACTCATCTCCTCGCCCTCCGGAAGAACTTAATTCTGAAGATATAATTGAATTTTTCTCCGCATTTCCTATCCCCGTTGAGGGTAGTGACTTTATTTTGGAAGAGACCAATACAATTCTATCTTATCTTGATGATTCTTTACCTGAGCTTGAGACTATTAGTTTTGATATTGAAGAGAAGAATAGCGACAATACCACTACTTACTTTAATTATTCTCTTCCAATTTATGAAAAGTTCAGTTTCCCTGACAATCCTACGGAAGAGAAGAATAGTGGCAGTACCACTACTCATGCTGATATTTCTCTTCCTAAGTATGATTCGTTTCACTTTGATCTTTCTGATACTTCGCTTCAGCTTGCCGATAAGAGTAATTCTGTATTTGAAAAGTTCGACGATGAACTTGCTCACATCATATCTCCACCGGAATATGATTGTTACTACTTTGATATTGAACCCGATCTGGGGGAGTTGACTAGAGTTGTTGTGGAAGATATTTTTGGAGAACCCAGAGTTCATATGCCTGATGTTTTAACCACCCTTCCCACCCTTTGTCAGGATCTGGACTTCACTCTTTCTACTGATTTAGCGGATCCGATCTTGTAGTTTCGTTTCCTTCCATAAATAGAAACAAGACTTTCGATCCGGGAATATCTATTGAAGTCCGGTCCAAGAGATTTCTATCACTGAATGAATTTTCCATCTCATTCATCAGTGATCCTCTTTCTCTAGTGCTTGAAACTTTGCTTCCATTTTCATCCAAAAATGAGGACAAAGTTTTCAATCCTGGAATTCTTGTTTCAAAAGAGGAGAAATCTCCTCATCTCTTATCTCATCGGGGCTTTAAAGCTTTCAAGATCATTCATAATTTCCTTAATGAAAGCCCGATGATGATCTATGGAGGGGACATGCCAATCTTGGATGTTCCTTATCTCCATTTTTATCCTCCTTGACCAAATCAAGTATGGGGGATCGAGTCAGGCTCAAGACTCGGTTAACAAAAATAAGCGCTTCTCGGGAGGCAACCCGTGTTTTTGTTTTCTTTTTATTTTCTAATAAGTGTGACGTGAGGAGGCTCGCCTCTTCCAATCTTGTGTTTTTGTTGTCTGTGATTTGTCAGGATTACCCAGATTTTGAAGACTCTCGTGCTAGTGGTTTTGTCCAACGCTCACTTGATCTTTATTCCTTTGCATGCTTATTTTGGGAATCCTATATCCTTGATCTTATTGACTAACATTTAATCTTTGGCATAATTAATAAACGGCTTTAGATTTACGTGAGATTCCCTTTTATATTAGGAATATACTTTGGAATTAGTATGAGGGGGTTGGCAACCCCCACACATTGAGGACAATGTATCGTTCTAGTATGAGGGGGGAATCTATCGATTTGATCCCACTTTCATTTGTCTATGTCTTTCACGTAACCCCGTTTTACCAAGAAAATACAAAAAAATGTGATTTTTAGGCCAAAATTTAAAAAATTTGCAAAAATAAAATAAGTGTTTATCATAAATGTTGACTTTCCGCTGGTGAGAATAAGAATAATTTTTGACTTGACCGAGCATGTTGAGCTCTAGCTTACTCCCTTAACCTTTATAAATGTAAGTCTTTAAAATAAGTCTTTTAAACAAGAAGCTTTAAAATGCGAATTCTAGCTCAAAAGGCCAAGATTTTGCAAGTTTCCATAAATGACTTTAAATATGCAAAGCTTAATTTTATTTGGCTAAGCATTCGCGGATCTTTTTATTAAAGATTTTAAATTTACGAAGAACGAGAAATGATAGAGTTAAATATAAGTTGGAATGCTAAGCAAGGATTAGTTGGAACGCCAAGTCAACCCATTAAACCATCTATACAAAGCCTTTATTAAACAAAAGCCCAAATCTAGCCCGTTAACCCAAATCATACACCTGTTAAATCTATTACATCGTTAGTCCCTGAAAGTTTGCACCGTTAGTCCCCAGGGACTAACACCGCCAGTCCCTGACCTTTTCATCGTTAGTCCTCAACACTAACTCTGAAAGTTTGCACCGACTAACACCGCCAGTCCCTGACCTTTTCATCGTTAGTCCTCAACACTAACTCTCATTACCCTTTTATTTCAAAATTTGGAATATAATAATCTAATCCTGAAAAGGGCGGGAAGGCTTAAAACGTGCAAAACAGGGCACGATCCTCTCCCCCATAGTGCGATTGGCTTTCAAAATGTTTTCAACACATCCTCAGTGCCACGTGGTTCCCTCAAGGTCTTCTATTGGACAAGAAAACGCGTCTACAGCTATGGAAAGTCAAAAAAGATAAGGACAAAGTTAAAGGACGATTTAATGATAATTGGCAAAGATTGAAGTTTCCCTAAAGCAATATTGGAATAATTGGAAGGCATTGAAGACCCTTAGTAGCTTTTCTCACGATAAGCATAAGACTCCCCTATAAATAGGGGAGGATTTCAAGAATAAGGATATCTGGCATCTTTTAATTTTTCTTTTCCAACATTTTTTTAATCAATACTCTGTTTAAGCTTTGTTATAAGAAATTGTACCTTCAAAGCATTGTACTCCAAGTTTAATCAATAACAAGGTCAAGTTCTGGTTTATGTTTCATTACTGTTCCATGGTTATCTTTTGGATGATAAGCTGATTAGGGGTGGTCTTATGGGGCTTACTTAAATAAGCTTTATACATATATTAATCCTTGTTTGAGCAAAGAATTGAGGTATTTCTTTTATTTCTCAGTTTGCTTCATTTTTAATGTTTAGCTCACTTTATGCTCATTCTTGCTTATTTCTGCTTAATATTGTCTTTTATACTTATTTAAATGCTTTTTAAGTTCGTGTTCAGTTTATTATTCATTTAGATTGTTTTTTATAGAAAAACTGCCTTTCATATTCTTTCATTTGCTTATTTGCTATTCTGCTTATTTGAGCTTATTGCCTGCTAGTTCATGCTTATTTGATCCTCATTTGTTTGTTACTATATTTGTTTTCCCAAGTTTTGGCTTATTTCAAACTTATGAAGTTTAAAAATACAAAAAATAGGATTTAAAGGGGTGCTTGG
>BQNB010058179.1:0-27481 GCA_026074375.1 Tanacetum coccineum
GTTTAAGTTTTTTGTAAATTGGAGTAACCTCCCTTAGGGGGAGATTGTTAGAATTACGAAAAGTATCGGTCACTACAACTATATCGTTAGATAGCTTGTAGCATAATATTTGGAACCTGAGTAAGCTTGTTGGGCCAAAGCCCATGGAAAGCCCATGGAAGCCTAGGTCTAACCGGCTACATAGGAGTATAAATACCCTCTCCATAGCTTGGAGAGGGTGTTGGTTGTTCATTTCTCTCACACATAATACAAAGTTTCTCTAGTTTTACCTTTCTCTCTCTAAGTGTTCATCCAACCACTTTTCTCTCTAAAACCATCCATACGACTCATACTAGTGTGTATTTAAGATATTCTATAGTGACCGACACTTATAACCATGCAACGCCTCAAATGGTGCAGCCTTAATACTGGTATGGTAACTGTTGTTATATGAAAACTCTACCAACAGCAAATGTCTATCCCAACCTTTTCTAAAATTAAGCACACATGCACGCAACATGTCTTCTAATGTCTAGATGGTCCTCTCACTTTGACCATCAGTCTGCGGGTGATAAGCTGTACTCATATCCAGTCGAGTACCTAGTACTTTATGAAAAGACCTCCAAAAGTGTGAAGCGAATCTGCCGTCTCGATCGGAGATGATCGAAACTGGCACTCCATGTCTCAAAACCACTTCTTTCAAATATTGTCTTATCAACTTCTCCATTGAGTTGTCTTCTTTCATGGGTAGGAAATGAGCAGACTTGGTGAGACGATCAATGATTACCCAAATCATGTCTTTTTTAGTTGTTGTCTTTGGCAATTTAGTGACAAAGTCCATTGTTATGTTCTCCCATTTCCACTAGGGAATCTTTGGTTGAACCAATAATACAGATGGTTTCTGATATCCAGCCTTAACTTTGGCACACGTTAGACACTTGCTAACATAGGTAGCAATCTCTGCTTTTATGTTAGGCCACCAATACATCTTATTCAGATCTTGGTACATCTTATCCGATCCAGGATGGATGGAATACTTTGAATTATGCGACTCGTGCATAATCAATGCTCTCAAGTCACCAAAACACCGAATCCAACTCCTATTGTTCAAACACAACGTTCCGTCAGCTCGAGGTTCAAGTTTATTAATCATACCATGTAGATCTTCAGTTATGTAAATCTATTCCTTCCTCGCCTCAGCTTGCGCATTCAGAATTTGCTTAGGAAGATTCAATCCTATTGTCATCACTAAGGCTCGAACTCACAGTGGCTTAATCCTTTCCTTCTAGCTCAAGGCATCTGCCACCACGTTCGCCTTTCCCGGGTGGTAACGAATCTCACAATCGTAATTACTTAACAATTCCAACCATCGATGTTGTCTCGTGTTCAAATCTTTCTGATCAAGAATATGCTGCAAACTCTTATGATCAGTGAACACAACACACTTCGTGCCATACAGATAATGTCTCTACATCTTTAGGGCAAACACTACTGCTCCAAGTTCTAAGTCGTGTGTGGTATAGTTCTTCTTATGAACCTTGAGTTGGCGAGATGCGTAGGCTATGACTTTCTCCCTTTGCATCAAAACTGCGCTCAACCCTTTATGCGAAGCATCGCAGTAGACCACAAAGTTCTCACTCCCTTCGGGTAAAGCCAAATTGGCGCACTACATAATTTCTGTTTCAACAGCTGAAATGCAGCTTCTTCCTTTTCTCCCCAATCAAACTTTACGCTTTTCTAAGTTAATTTCATCATAGGCCTAGCGATATTTGAGAAACCTTCGATGAATTGTCGGTAGTAACCAGCAAGACCCCAAAATTGATGAATTTTGGTTGGAGTCTTGGGTGACGCCCAATCCTTGATTGACTCAATCTTAGCAGGATCAACGTGAATGTCGTCACTATCAATCACGTGAGCAAGAAATTGCATTTTTGATAACCAAAATTCACACTTGGAAAACTTAGCGAACAATTCCTTCTTCTTAAGTAACCTCAATATCAACTTAAGGTACCCTTCATGCTCCTTCTTATTCTTAGAGTAGATCAAATATCATCGATGAAAACGATCACGAATTTATCCAAATACAGTTTGCACACCCGATTCATCTAATCCATGAATACCGCCGGTGCGTTAATCAGTCCAAATGGCATTACTTGGAACTCGTAGTGACCATAGCGAGTCCTAAATGCCATCTTTAGAATATCCTCTTCACGAACTTTGAGTTGGTGATAACCAGACCTCAAGTCGATCTTAGAGTAGACTCTTGACCCTTGCAGCTGATCAAACAAATCGTTGATTCTAGGAAGTGGGTATCGGTTCTTCACAGTAAGTTTGTTTAGTTTACGGTAGTCGATACATATCCGAAAAGATCCATCTTTCTTCTTGACGAACAACACCGGAGCTCCCCAGGGTAAGGAAATGGGTCTTATAAATCCCTTGTCAGAAAGTTCTCGCAATTGAGTGGATAACTCTTGCATATTTGACGGTGATAAACGATACGGGGATCGTGCTACAGGTGCAGTACCAGGGACTAAGTCGATTTGGAATTCAACTTGTCGAGTAGGTGGTAATCCAGGCAAGTCTTCTAGAAAGACTTCTGGGAAATCTCGTACAATTGGCACGTCATTAAGTCGTTTCTCCTTCGACTTGTCATAATTCTTCTTTGCTGTAACTTGTGTTAGATAAACTTGGCAACCCTTCTGGATGTACTTCTGGGTTTTGGTGCACGAGATGATACTCAACCTCGACTTACTTCCACCGTTACATCCATCGCCTTCGATTATCAACACTTCATCTCCATAAGGAATACAAACGATCTTTTCATCACAAACGATCATCGCGTGGTATTTCGCCAACCAATCCATGCCAATAATGACGTCTAAACTACCGAGTTCTACAGGCATTAGGTCAATATTGAACGGGTGACCTAGTAATCCTAACGTGCAACCTCTAAGTATCACATTAGTTTCTGAAATCCTTATATCGCCTAATTCAACAACATAACTAACGTCTAAAGTAGATGGGATGACATCAAGTAAGGCATAAAAGGTAGTCGACACAAAAATTCTATCGGCGCCCGAATCAAATAACACAAAACCATAACGATTATTGAGAAGGAACGTACCCGTAACGACATTGGAATCGAGGCTAGCTCCTCCTCCTCTAATTCCATAAGCTCTTGCCTTAGCTTCATTATTCCTAGTCTTATTCCCTATCTTGTTTCTGCGATTCTGATTTCTTAACTTGGGACACTCACTTCTATAATGTTCTTGTCTTCCATATTCATAGCAAGTAACACTCGTCTGATTTTTAACCGGGGCCCTCTGGGCGGTAGTAGCAACTGCGGCTTTACAATCTCTAGTCATTTGACCAACCCTCTTGCAGTTACCACACTTCACTGTACACGGCCCTTCGTGGTGCATTTTGCACTTGTTGCAGTAAGGCAAGGTTCCAGCATATGCTTTCCTTTCAACATTGTTCCCGAATGTATAAGCTCTTGCCACATTCTAACCATTAACATTCTGCCTCTTAGGGGGTTGTTGTTGTCTATGGTTGTCTCTTGATTTATTGTCGAACCTCCTCTTGTTATCAGGATTCTAAACAGCGTAACCCTTCAACTTCTGGTCCATCAAGTTGTTAGCAATACGGATTGCATCCTGGAGTCTAGTAGGTTCAGTAGCAATCACATTCCCTTGAATGTTATGCGGAAGACCTCCAATGTACCTCTCAATCTTATCCTCCTCTTCTGGGACCATCTTAGTGCACAACAGAGTCAACTCTTGGAACCTTTGGTTGTAAGCAGTGAGGTTATTACCCTTTACAGTCAAATTCCACAATTTCGTCTCCATTTTCTGAATTGCATTCCTAGGACAATACACCTCAGTCATTAGCTTCATGAGTGCCTTCCACGTCATGGCATAAGCAGTATTGATGTGCAAGTTTTATACACGTGAAATATATATAAAATATAACCTTAAGAGTAATTAAGAAAATTACCAAGTTACTTGATATCTTAGCGAGCAATTACTGATATGAAACACTGTCTCCATTTTCTTAATCCAACGGGTTAAACCAGCAACTCCTTTAGTTACCTTGAAGTTTAGCGGCTGACACTTCACAAAATCTGGGTAGGTACACTCTCGAGTAACGAGTAAAACACCTCCATTGTTCACATTGAGATTTCCATTCCCATTACCGTTATCATTTCCATTATTACCATTGGCCTCGACATTGTCGTCTTGTTGCTCATCCTCCATTTCCGTTTCAGTTCTGGGGTTTCGAGCATCGTCATATGCTTCTAGATCTTCTGCTATGCGCTTGGAAATCAGCTCATCTATCGCATCTTGTGTCATTGTGGAACGTGTAGCAGTCAACATAGTTCTACATCACAAAAATAATAATCACGGTGAGATCTTAGGTAAGATGATATTACCTTAAACGTTGGGTAGAACAATTAAATCTTTTAATATAAAGATTCGAGATTAACATAAATGCACGGCACGACCAAGATCAAGTAAATAATATCATATTACATAAAAGATAAGGGAAATGACATTAGATAACTATCATCATAACATAGATAATAGGAAAGTAGATTTCATAACATCGAATATAGTCGATTACATCATGATTTTCTAAGGTAGGATCTACAAATCCCTAACACTACTACTACTACTATCATATACTACTGATCGATACACAACCAATGATGGAACAATCTATGGACGATAACCCAAATGGCTCCTAGCGTAAGTCTCAGGCATCATGAGTCTCACACGATCATAAAAATAAAATCGACGGATCTGCCTCAAATCCCTCTGAACATACGACATACAACGCCAAAGACGGTCAACTCTCCCCCTCTCAACACCTAGCATGCCTCTGAGTCTTATGTTATCCCGCTCCAACATACTAATCATCTCTGACATAGCAGTGCTCTACTGGCTAGTCACCACAATCTTATGTCCCTGGTCTCTCTGGACACTCTCCATAACTCTAACTCTATGAACCGGGATCTCCATCATGTGATCATATAGCTCCTGTATGAACACGTCTAAATCTCTTTGTATAAACTTTAAAGATCCATCGGCACTAATAAGATCAGGATAATCCTTCTTAACAGGCTCAGCCGTGTCATCCGAAACAACAGGATGAGTAACTCGATCAACCCTAATCTCAATCGTGCGTATCATACTAGACTCGGCCTCCTCCTCGGCCGCATTCCCATCCTCAACTCTAACATCCGTCCCTCTAGCTTCAATATCATCAGCAAACGCAATACAAGAATCGATGTTTGCCTTTACATCAGGATCAATATCAGGCTCAGTGTAAGGATCATAACTATCCTCAACATCAACTCCTAAATCAATCTCTCTAGGAACATGTGGCATAAAACCCTCCTCTGAACTAACCTCAAAATCAGTCACGAAATCAGAATCTCTAATCCTCTTACGAGACGGCAATAGGTCAGCGCGTACGGGAGATAAAGTTTCTGGTATGGGTGAAGCTACGGGTACTGAATTAGTAGGGGACCTACGTCTCTTGCGATATGGCCCCGTAGAAATAGTCAGTGAATCATAAGGAGAATCTGATATAGAATGACCTGATGAAGAATGTCTCAAAGAAGAATCGAATGAAGTGTCTGAATGAGAATCTGATGAAGTCTCTAGTAAAGAATCTGACGGAGAATCTCGTGATGAGTCATATGAGGTGAAATGATCCGATGAAGAGTAATCTATTGAATATCTCAATACAAGTCGGTGAGTAGGTAATGGTCCAACTCTCTTCCTTGCTGTCAACATCTAAAGCACCCCGTTAGGCTGGGTACGGTAAGGTTGACCAACAGGAATCGGCTGCCTAAGTAAGACAAAAACAATTGGTCACGGGGTAATCCGGGCGGTGCAGGTAAAATCTAACATATAGTAGGTGGTGAATCATGAATAGGTGATGATGGTGTATCACGAGTGTCATTGTTAGATGAATCAGTGCAAACAAATGGAGAAGTGTACTGTATAGTGGGAGCAATATGCGGTATAGTAGGTACAATGGGTGAAATAGTGGGTGTATCAGTGGGTATTAGTGGTGTGTCATCATGAATGATGGGTAAATCAACATGAGGTACAGTGGATGAAATGGCAGTAGGGATCGTGCCAAACAAGATAACTCGAGCAGTGGACGTCCCCATGCTCTCCTTTGATGAGTTTGAAGAAATTGAGATGACAGAAATGGTTATGACCTGCACAAGCAACAGTTCATATAAATCCCTTTATATCAACCATGCATTATGTAGGGGAAAACTAAATAAATATAATACAAGTAAAATACATTATGTAAAATTATATAGAGCGATATGAAATTATCAGTTACGTAAATAATAACATTATAATTATCATATACGTAAGGCAAGATGGGATCACATAAGGGCACAATTAATTCACGTAGGGATCACATACTGGTTATAGACCAGACCTAGTTAAACTACCTGGTTCTCTATAAAAACTTTTTTGGTTTCTGGATTACCAAAAATCTGTTAAACAAATAAAGAAACACCAAGCAAAACAAACCCCAAATAAGGTCCCCCGTCGGAATAAGCGTCCGGGGGCCATGACCTCATAAATTTAAATCTCAAGTTACAAAGCATAACTAAACAACCTCTAACCTGGTACTTTTTTTAGAAACATCACATCTCGTTGCCAATGAATTTAAAGGAATAAGTCTTACAAAAACCATTCAATGTAATATTAAAGACATAGCGGAATCAATAAGAAAACGTAGCGGAAGCAATAATAAGGTTTTGACAAAAGACAACGAGTATGAATAATGATAGTCTTGAAATCGGTCGAAGCCACATTGCACATAGACTTCTAATAGCACACCTTGAAAATCCAAGTTAAGCACCTGAGAAAAACATGCTTAAAACCTCAACATAAAGTTGGTGAATTCATAGTTTTAATTCAAACGTAATTATAAGTAACAACCACAAGATTTCAAAATATATGCACAGTTATAATAACAGATACAACTTTTACATAAAAGTATTTACGTTCTGCAAAGTCTCATGACTACTAAAAAAAAAAAAAAAAAAAAAAAAAAAAAAAAGAAAAAAAAAAAAAACAAACAAAAAAAAAAAAAAAAGAGAAAAAAGAAAACGAAGCAAATGGTAGAAGTAGCATTGTACATTTCCATATAAAGATTGCCCCAGTAGGGTCCCGACCAGAAGACATCCAAACACTAGTTTTTGACAAGAAGATTACATTTGGGGTTAAAGGCCTATAACTATTCGGTCGTACCCGACCAATAAGAATTACCAAACCCAGATGGGGATTATTAGTCCCAATAGATCCATGTATGTCACTCCTGGCTTACTGTTACCCGCCCAGTCGGTTAAAGGTAATTAACGGTTCATGATAATACGGGAAAATAGTGGTCTAACGCTACTTAGGCAACACGCAAACAAGGGAAAGTATCACGTAAAGTACTTGTGGTCTGGTTTAAGACAACAGAGGTGGGACAATGTGGGGTGATAGGGATATATTAAATGTAAAGAAGATATAAGTGGTGGGTTTTTCTCCACTCTAAAGTTGTAACGAATTCATCGAAAAAAGTGTAAAAACATGAGGATATGAACTCACCTTGACTGGTGAAGTGAAGTAGTGAAAGGCAGAAGAAAAGGGAGGTGGCGGACAAGAATAGTCCAACGGTACTCAAACACGACCTAAAGTAATATAAGGAGTTGATTTTAGAATTGGGAAATAAATAAAGTCGTGATTATGCATAAGGTTTTATCAAAATGATTTCGTTAATGTTTTCTAAAAATGGAACATTAGTAAGCGAGTTGTGGTTGTAACGTTTGACTCGATAAAGTACATCGTAATATCAAGTATAATTACTATATAATAATAATCAAGAAAGGATATATATATTTCGGCATTTTACCCATTCCCTTATAAGTAGTCAAGATGTTTTAAAAAAATAATTCACTTATATCTAAATATTTTTCCTAAGTGGAGGATTTATTAGAAATTTCGGCATGACCCGTACGTGTTTACACGTTTTCCAAAGTCATAGACTTTATTTAAATCACTTTTAAATCACTTTTAAAGATATATTTCACAAACTCGCAACCTCCTATACTATTAAAATCCCTTAATAATTAAGCCGAAAACCCTTTGGATCCGTATTGGGCTTTTAGGCCCAATAAACCTAACAAAAAAAGGAAATATAAAAGTAGATGATCCGTAATACGAAAAGTCCAAAATAAGCAAACGACTAGTATCACATGTTGCGTGAATTTACCAAAAAGCTACACACGAGCTTATCCCAATAAGCTACACACAAAAGAAAAAAACAGAGAAAACAAAAAACCAAACAAACAAAAAAGACACAACAAAAACCAAAGAATAAAAAAAAAAAACAGAGACACATCAAACACAAAGCAACCAAGCAACACACAAACACAACCACCCCCAAACCCACCACGACACCAACACCGCCCCCAAATCCCCCGCCCCCCCCCCGCCCACGCCGCCCCCCCGGGCATACACGCCATTTCAAGTGAGATATATCCTGACTAAACACCTTTTTCGTATGGGGGTCGTCGTGCCCCGTTAAAAAACCAAAATAATAAAAAGTAGGTTTTAGGCATAATTCCATTAAGTTCTGATAAAGCAACCTCTCCTGACTTGTGCAATGGGATCATGAAGTAATGCTCCCGGAAATACATTCCGCTGCGACCCAATTTTGGGGGTGTTACACTATCAAATCCTTTACTAGTTAAGCCGAAAACTCTTTTGGATCCTTATTGGGCTTTTAGGCCCAATAAGCCTAAATAGATTATCAGAATTACGAAAAGTTCAAAATAAGCAAACGACTAATATCCAAGTTCGGATATCATCAAATAAGCTATGTACGAGCTTATTCAATAAGCTACACCTTGGGCTTAAAGCCATGGTGTGTTGTTTCATATTGGGTCGTGGCTTGTTAAACCATATAAGTAGGTTTAGGCTTATCCATTAAGTCGGATAAGCAACCCGTTAAGCAAATAAGCACTTAACTTACTAATAAGCTATTAATAAGCTCAAATAAGCCAAGCCAACAACCCAATAAACTAAACTGTAGGCCTTAAGCCACGGTTGGGCTGAAACCATATAAGCTCATTCAGGCTTATTTGTTAAGCCCGCTAAGCCAAATGAAATCAAATAAGCTCTTGGATCACAAATAAGCTATCAATAAGCCATTAAAAATCCAAGAGAATAAGCCAAACCGTGTGGCTTATGGGTTAAACTTACAGTTTTAGGATTTTGTTTGTGGGACATTGCTTGTTAAGCCCGTTAAGCATGTTTGGGCTTATTCATTAAGCCGAATAAGCTCGAATATACTTTCCTTTCTCGAAATAAGAAAAGAACAATAAGTCGAATACACAATAAGCTAAACGAACACTCTTTTGTTTCATTGATGGGCCGAACAAAAAAATAAGCCCAATAAGCTCTCCAAGAGCTTATTAATAAGCCAAAACATTAAATAAGCTCAAAGACATGATTTATACTATATAAAAACAACCACGATCACAAAACTACATTTTCTATGTCTTTCCTTTATTTATTTTCAAACCAAAGCTAAACCCTTTTAAGGTTTATGTAGTTTTTAAACCTTGATTTTTATAAAACGTTTGTACAACCTTTGTTTATGCATTATAAGGATATCAAAAGTACAAGTTTTATGAAGAATGGATTACTTATAAAAGATGATGATTAAAAGGTGATTAGAGACTAAATACAACCCAAACGTTGTTTTAAAACTACCCAAATATCAAATGAATCAAACCAATACACTTTATCTTCAAATGTTATTGATCAAAAATCAAAGTTTGGTGGATTTTATGAAGGGGTGTTTGTTCATCAATGGGTCTCTTTAATTTTTTAGGTTTATGCAAAGTGGGTAGCTCCAGTAGACCCATAGATCATGGAACAAATAGGGTGGGTAGGCCCAACCACCACACTACACGTATAGACCTGAACCCCCCTCGTTACCGTACGTGCGACTCTCATCGCATACGGTTGCAAGAGAGAAGAAGGAAAATAAAGCAAATTTTGTAAGTGTGTGTGTTTTGTTGTGAGAGAATGTTATGAAATAAAATGAATCTAGACACAAAGTTAATAAGCCTTCAAAATTTGCAAAGTGTGTGTGTTGGTGTTTGTGGTCTGACGCAAGAAAGGAGGGGGCAAGGGGACCAATTTGATCCACATTTTTAAGGAACATGCAAGTTGGTGGATATTTAATATCTAGATATTTCCATGCACACACAATATTAGGTATTTTCGCGTATACGCAAGAAACTGAAAACGCGTAAAAACTTTATGAAAAATTTTGAAAATTTAAATATCAACTTGAAACGTAAAAACACGACTATTATCGAAAGACAACATTAATTTTCAACCCAGAATGCTTCCGATAACGATTCTCAGATATACGTGGGGTAACTTCCCGGCTAAACGTAAAATTTACACGTATCTCATAAAATTTAAAATACGGAAACGGTTATAATATTGGTCAAAAATTTACGGGGTGTCATAGTTCTCCAACAATCACATCTCCCATTCCTTCGTCAAGATAAGCATCCATATCTTCCACAACTACAAAATTAGTAATAACATAAAAGTTTCCAATAAATTCAGGTGCATTAACAAAGTTTTCTAATTCATTCCTCCTATTGAATTTAATTTTGTCTTTCATTATCGAGTTATAAAAATTTTTAGACATTACATTAATAGGCAAAATTGGGAGGAAATTAGCGTGTACATACTCAAAACCCATAATGCACAAAAACTTTAAGTTGTAGGCACAGTCGATATGGATTCTCCTATCAAAGTCACAATTACTAGGTTAATCATCTAATCCACCAATGAAATCATGCCTAGTTTTAACTATATCCATCATGGGCTCATTAACAACCTCACATTCCTTAATGGTGGTAACTAAATTATCAACTCAGTTTCTTCTAAGCTTTAGTGGCTCATTCAGATCGTTTAATTCAGTATAATCTCCATATAATAGGTCAAATGATCTATTCAGGATTAAAGTTTCTCCCATCAGCATAGCTTCCAAATCGAGGTCCATCCTTTCTCTTAAACTTAACATGTAGACCCTTTTAATTATACTAGTAGCAAGTTTAACACTTTCAAAAATGATTTTCTCATCCCCTACTCTCAAAGTAATCTTTCTTTTATACACATCAACTTTAGTGTAGGCGGTAGACAAAAATGGTCTTCTGAGGATCAAGGTCACATTGACATCCTCGGGCATATATAGAATTATGTAGTCTACGGGGAAAATAAACTTACCAATCCCTACTAGTGCATTTTCAGCAATTCCCTTGGGATGTTTCATTGTCCTATTTGCTAATTCAACAATCAACTTAGTATGAGATAATTCGCCTAATCCTAGATTGAGTTAGGTCGAGAGAGGCATGACACTTACGCTAGCTCCTAAGTCAGCAAGGGCTTTTTTAAAACATATATTATTAATATAACTGGGTAAAGTGAAACTTCCCGGGTCTTTCTCTTTTCGAGGTAGAGAATCATCAAGACGTGTAGCTCCATAAGTGTCTAAGTATTACAGTCCATACGATCCCTTCTTCTCATCACATCAATAATTATTCAAACGACTTAGAAAAGGAATAGTCGTTTGGCTTGGTACGGAAAACATCTTACTAGTCTGTGGTCCGATACGGCGTTAGGTAGATCTAATATGGCGTATCAGAGTCGTATCAGTATTATCAGCAGTTGAGATTGACTTGACATGATCTCTCAGGTTTATTTCAGTAGAACTAGGTAGACTTCCAAATCCCCTTTCCTACAGTACCTTGCTCATTTGCCCAATTTGAATCTCTAAAGTTTAGATCGAGGCTCCTTGATTCCTGATAGCAGCATCTAGGGAGGCTTAAATTTCTTTAATCATGTTGGAGTTTTCCTCATGTCTTTTTGTTGATTCATTCATAAACTTGCTTAGTGATTCTTCTATTGTCTATCTTCGTTCTTGGTACGAAGGATTTGAACTATTTCTTTGTTAGAATCCTAGAGCTGCTACTCTATATTGCCCTTCTTGTTGGAAAGGTATACCAAATTGAGTATAATATGCTTTTTCAAGGGTTTTTCCTTCTTCTTTTAAAGGACAATCTTTGGTGTAGTGGGGGTCCTTTACATAGCTCACATCCTACCTGATCAGCATATACCTTTTCATTAACCTTCTTGATTTTTCTTCCAAGATTATTAAGTTGTAATTAGATGTTAGCCAATCCATCAGAAGTTTCAGTACTTCTTGCTTTAGATGTTCCGTTGTGCCATTTTTTAGAATATTCGGCCATCTCTTGGATGGCTACTTTTGCATCGGCAGCTGTCTTAGTTGGTATAACACCTTTGGAATCAAGAATTTATCAAGTCGGAAATTCCAATCCATTATAAAACAAGATTACCTCTTGTATATCCGTTAAGTAGTATTGAGGGCATTTCGTTAATAGTTCTTTGAAGCTTTCCCATGCTTGATAAAGAGTTTCATCAGGTTCTTGCTGAAAGTTATTAATCTCCTCCATTTTCTTAGCAGTTCGGGCAGGTGGACAATACTTGCTTAGAAATTTCGCCTTTAGATCTTCCCAAGTTGTAATTGAACCAGATGGTTTGTTCCTTAGCTAATAACTCATGGCTCCAGTGAGGGACATAAGGAAAGCTCAAAGCATTATTTGGTCTTGAGTTATATTAGGAATATAGAATAAATCGACAATCTCAAGAACTTTTTCAATATGATCATTCGCATCTTCATGATCCGAACCGCTGAAGGTGTTGTCACGTAGTTCTTTGAGAAATTGGCTATTTAGTTTAAAGTGATCTTTGGCATCGATTTTAGGCCTAGTAACACCCAATCCATAGTCACCTCAGGTCTTGCACATGTACTCTTCCATGGTTTCTGTCATTGTTCCTGCAACTTCTTCCTCTGAATGTTCTTTTAGATCTAGAAAATAGATTGAATTTAGGAGAACTCAATTCGTCAAGACTTAGTGTCTTGAAAAGCTTCCTAGATGAGCGAAATTCTTGTTTTGGATTTTCAAAAGGTGTAAATAGTTCCTTTGTTGAACTCCTTGTCATGCACTACCTGAAACAGAAAATAAACAATCAGTAGGATAGGCTCGGAAGAAAGAAAACACTAAAAATCAAGCACGAAAATCGAATACGAAGAATATGTTTCTTCTGTTATATCAGGTGATCGATACACCATATTCAATGAATTTTAATACGCCATATAGATCTATTAAACAGAATACGTTGTATTGGTTAAGAAAGTTAGATACGTCGTATTCAATTTATCTGAATACGCCGTATCAGGTTATCGACCAGAACAGTGTATAGAATATAATAAAAGCAAAGAAATTAAAACAAACATACAAACAAACAAATAATAATAAATAAATATACATAATTTTAAACTAATCTAAATTACACTAATTCTAGTGGGTTAAGTTAATCTAGGGTTAAAACTAAAATGATAAATAAAAGTAAAGATTAAACAAATTCACTCCTCGGCAACGGCGCCAAAAACTTGATGTGTGTCGTTAAGTGTAGGTGCTATCTATTATCAAGTTTTACATATAAATTTTGCCGACTATACCTAAAACAACACTAACAGGCAGTGTACCCGATCAGATATAACTTCATTGGTAAGTAGGGTGTCGATCACTAAGAGCGAGAGCGTTAATCTTATAGTTCTATCAATATTTTGGTTAACTAAACTATGTTAATTCTAATCTATGTTAGACCTATGCTAAACCTAATTCTAACAGATAAAGGGGGTTTTCAGTCTGAGAGACTGGCATAGGTTTGGTGGTGACTTAAATCAATTTAAAACACAATAACACACGCAAGCAGATAATCAAAAGATAGAAGAGCGGTCTAGCCAACTATAAGAAAATTGTATTAACCATGATTAATCCAATTAAAATGCAGGTTTGTTTATTTTAGTACAATGAGTGCTTATTTCGAGTCGGCATATCATTCTAAGATTTAAGTGGTACTTCTTCCTAAAACCTAGATACGTAGAATTCTATCACAACCCAAGTGTAGTTTGATTGATCATCTACAATCATTAAAGTATAGAAGTTGCCTCTATAACTTTGAATTTGAGATGGACCAAACAAATCTAAGTGTCACAACTCTAAAACCCTACTAGTTGATACTTTATTCATAGTCCTATTGTTTGCATTACCTTAACTCCCTAGACCACACATATCATAAAAGTGTCTTTCAAAACTCAACTTTGGTAGGTTCCTTACTAGCTCGTTGGAAGCTAAGTTTTGAACTAACCGCATATTGGTGTGACCTAACCTCCTATGCCAAAGCGTTAAGTTATCCACCACGGATTTGTTGTTTGGAGTTATCTCCCAATTTGAAAGTATATAATACATTTCTCCTATGTCATTTAGCTAGCGTTTTACTATTTTTACTAATAGTACAATCTACTTTAGTAAATCTAATTACGCAATCATCATCACATAATTGACCTACACTAATCAAGTTAAAAGCTAGACCATTAACATGCTCAACATTGGTAACTGTAATGGAGTCATGAGTAATATTACCTCTACCGATGACCTTTCCCTTTAGGTTGCTCCCAAATACGACATGTCCATCATCATACGCCTTGTACGAACTAAACAATCTTCTATTCTCGGTCATGTGCTTAGTGCAACCACTATCCATAATCCAATTGTCCGGTAGTAGATCGCATTTAAGACACACCTCTTGAGAGTCAATTTCCATGATACATGTTGTGTCATTTTGAGGTTCATCATCGTCTTCACTATCACTCCATGCTCCTCCAACAAAAGCCTTATTCTCATTTGGCTTTCTACACTCACTAGAAAAGTGGCCTTTTATTCTGTAATTGTAGCAAGCTCCTTTTTGTTTCAAGCTTTCACCACCTTTGTTTCTAAAGCTATTTCTGCAGTCTCTTCCAAACTTATTGGTACCCTTACTAAATTGATTGTCACACCCAAATTGATTACCTTTGCGGAAGAACTTAAGGAAGTTCCTAGCCATCAAGTTGAATGCTTACGCTTCTTCTTCTTCATTTAAGTTTTCATCGCTTCCTCTTTGACTATCACTGTCATTACTAGTTGTTCCCCAGTAACTTTTGCTTAAAGAACTAGAGATTTGACCTTATCTTTTGTAGTGGTCTTGGAAACTACGCCATCATTTTCCAAGATCATTTCATAGACCTTAAGGTTTCTAACTAGCTCGTCAAGAGAAAGTGTAGCCAAGTCTTTGGCTTCATCAATAGCTATCACCTTGGCTCTCCATTTCAATGGAAGAGCATGAAGAAACTTTCTTACATGATTCTTGCTAGAGTAGTCTGGATCTAAAGATTTGAGACTAGTCACAATAGCATTGACTCTTGTGAAGCCGCTATCAATAGTTTCTTCTTTAGAGATTGAGAACTTCTCATATTCTTGAGTAAGAAGATCAATCTTGCAATTCTTGAATTATGAATCGCCTTGGTGAGTGATTATTAGTGTATACCAAACCTCTTGGCGGTTTTACACATAAAAACTCTTTCAAACTCTTTACGGGGTAGAGCATTGTAAAGAGTCATCTTGGCTTCGTTGTTCTTGCCAAGTTGTTTCTTCTCATCATCTTCTAGAAGTTCATATGGCTTGTCCTTCGTCATCTTTGTTTCTGGGTCCTCCATTTCGAAGACAAAATCGCTATTTTGGATGACTTGCCATAAGTCAATATCTTTAGACTTAATGTAAGTCTCAAAGCGAGCTTTTTCCAAAAGCAAACCTATTTGGTTCTAGCAAAGGTGGTCTTTGTATAGAACACCCCTCAACAAAGTTCTCTTGAGCCATGGATCTTTACTCTACTTTTTCAAAAGTCAAAGTTAGGATTTCGAGTTTTAAAAAAAAGAAGTTTTCAACTTAAAATGACTTATCGAGAAGGCTTTAACGCTTGAAAACTTGAGTAAACTACTTTGATATCAATTGTATAACTGTAGAGGGAGGAGTGAATATGTTTTTCTTAACTTCTTTGAATTTTATAGTCTTGAAAGAGCCGAGTGGTGTGCTAATCTACTTTGTGGTGAGAACAATAAGTAGATAGAGAGAAACAGAGAAAAAGAGACATCACGATATATACTAGTTTGGGAAGGGGGGTTTAGTCCTTTCGTATGTCCAGTTGCGAATCTACGACACCTATACTACACTAGTATAATCCTTATGGTGGACTACGAATCATATTACAATTTAACTCCACCGATATGCACAAAGATCATTGCTCACATAGAAGAGTTACTACCTACGTATTCTGCCCTTGAAATCTACCCCTAAGAACTTGTGATTTGACTTAAACCTATAACCATAAAGACTTACCCTTGGAAGCTTACCAACCCCAACTAGATCCCCAATGATCTAAGCTTGATCCCACGGATACAAGACTTCCCTTACAACTCGATTGAAAGAAAGATAGATTGATGAATCAAGTCCTAACCTAACCTACAGACTCTATTCTAAAGAAAGGGTATGAGAAAGAAGACCCTCGACAAAACACATAAGTATGGATTAGGTACTTGTATGGATCTCTTGCGAAGATGTGTTCACTTCAATAGAATAATGAGATGAGAAGTTTGGAACACTTGGATGTTAGACTTAGAGGATAGGAGATGAAGAAAGAATGTTTGCAAGAGGTGAGGAATACAAAGACCAAGAGGGGGTATTTATAAGCCAAGAGTCCTAAAGTTGGGAAAAACAATTCGCATCTGGCGCGCTGCCCACGTGTCAGTACGTGGCCAGTGCGCCAGAATCCCGAAGTTGTTTTCTTTGAGAATTTGGTGTTTTTAATACCCACACTTGTTAAACTCCCAATTATACCTTACACGCTATAGCCTTTCAACCATTCTTATACTCAAGGTCAACCAACTCAAATATCCATTTTATAAAAGCGTTTGTGAAGTATTAAAAAGCCTTTTGCTTGTCTGATATCAAAAAGAGAGAAAAGAACAATCGAACAAGGGTATTTTGGGTATTCCTCAAAATATAACTAGCTTTGTTGGGATCCAACCATGGTTTAAAGAAGCTAGTTAGGGTACAAGAGAATATTCTTGGAATATTCTAAACTTAAAGAGAAAGGGTGGATGTTATGGGGAGGAATATTTAAAATTTAAATTTCAAATCTTTTAAGCACATGTTGGATAAGAGAGAATGATAAGAATAAGGTGTAAGTGAGTTGGAATGATGTGATGGTGATGGGATGAAAAGGAGCCTCTTGATCTTCGTTTGAAATAGAGGGTGAGAATGAGATGAAGAGAGGTAAGTTGGATGGGTAAAGTGGCAAGATCAAATGTGATTAGAGAAGTGTGTTTTTTAGAGAGTTAAGTGTGTTTGTTTATAAAGAGGGAAAGTGTTTGTTTGAAATTTGAATTTCAATCCAAGGGAAGGGAAGAAAGTGAGGTCATTTGGATTGATGAAGTGGCTTGATCAAGGGTGGATGAGGAACTGTATTTGTTGTGTTTTTTTAAATTCAATCTAAGGGAGGAGAGGTGAGTAAGGTAACTTGGATTGATGAAGTGGCTTGATCAAGGGTGAGGATGATAGAGTGTGTGTATGTGTGAAATTCAAATTGTTGTAAGGAAGAAGGTGAATAGTGGATATGTGGTGGAGAATGTTTTGATGGGATGTGGAGGAGCCTATGTAAGGAATGAAGGGAACAAGAAGTACAACAAGTACAAGGAGTGTACATTATGTAAGGGAGTGTGAGTTGTTCTATGTGGGTATTATTTAAGGAAGGTTTATGTGAAGAGGTGTTTAAGCTTGAAGATGATTTTAAAGATGAGGAACATGAAGGTGATGATGTTTAAGATGAAATTAAAGGATTTATTTAGGTTTATAATAACATTGCCAATAAGAGAGAAAAGAGTGGGCAAATGTGATTATGGGATGGTTTAAGAAAGAAGGAATGTTTAGAGTGTGTATAGAGGATATAATCATTTATTAGATAAGAAAGGTAAATAAATGATTTGGAAGAATGGGTTGTAGGGTTATGTAGAAGAGGTGTGAGAGTTTGTAAGTCATCTTGTACATGTGAGGAATACATGTGTGAGTTTGTAAAACATTTATAGGTAAGGAGGTGAGAAAACTCAAAACATGATTAGCCTCCAAATACCACAAACTCATTTAGTCATTTAGACTTTAACCCATGATAATCAACAATGTATTTGATCACTAATCATCTTGATACAAACAAGCTAAGTGCTTTACATCTCAAGTAATCCCATAACGAGAAAGGATGTGTTTATGCAAAGTGACCTTTGACTTAGTTTGACCAATAAGGGAGTAAAACCTGTTACGTGATTTGGAACAACGTAAATCCGGATTAAGGTCAAATGAATACTTTCGTTTAATGTTATGTTGAAAATATGATCATACTAGGTTTAGATAGAAGTTTTGGCCTTAGCTAGAGGCGTTTGATAAAAGATTTGAGTTGGCATTTTATTGAAAAACAAGAGGATTTGTTTTTGCTCCTCTTTAAGTCTAAACCTCATTTGAAGTGTTCTTAAATGCTTAAATATCATATACATACCTTTATTTAAGTTTCCGCATGTGTCGAGTAAGAGGAAAGCCAACAAAGCAAAATCTATAAAACTGGATTTTGCATGTGGCGCACTGGCCATGCGTTGACGCGTGCCCAGCGCGCCAGACTTACTGATTTTACAGATTTTGGCTATCCTTTGTTATTTACGTTTTACGAACGTTTATTTGTTTGTTATTTACGTTTTACGAACGTTTATTTGTCATCGTTAAAACATAAAGGAGATCCTAGTCAATGTTGCACCAACAGTTCTATGTTAAATTCTATAGTTTAATAGTCTATTTTGATACAGTTAATTACTGGTTTTTATTTAATTATAAATTGTAAAGTATTCATGATGTGTGTATATAGTGTGAACCAAGAAAATTTATCAATAATTAGCAGTTCATTGCATTCATTGTATTTCTATTATCTATTTCATTGATATTCCTTTATTTGGACCAAGCACCCTCTTAATTTATTTGATTAATAAACGGATTAAATGACTTAGAGATATGACTTCACATATCGATTATCTAATTGGACTTCAAGCACCCGACAAGAAGGGTAAATATAAGATGTATAATGTATATTTCAAGAATTGGTGTACAACTTAATTACTTGAATATTTGTTTATTTATCGACTTTCGTATGCAAGAAGGATTAGAATCCACCATGTTTTTTACGGCAAAGGTATAATTATATAAAAATATAACTTCTACTAGCAAGGCACTAGAAAAATGAAGTGAAGCAAGATTTTATCGCCAAAGTCTTCCTACTTCTCAATTGTTCCAATAAGATACGAAAAATGAGAGTTCTCGTCGAACAAGAAGAACTTCGAAAGCCATTCCTCCATAAACTCTTTATTTGTGGATGGAATCCCCTAAGAAGGGTTAAAATGGCAGTTCATGTCCAGACAAAATGAGCACCTAGGAAAAAAATTCCAGACCTTCTTTCTTTTTTTTGTGGATCCCTGATAAAGTAACTGGTGGCAGGTTAGTACAGTTCTCCTGCTTGCGAATTTTTCCCTGTACTGATTTAGAAGAGAAAATAGTTGATACTAGAATAAAACACAAATGGAGGCCAAGCCACTCCGACTGAAAAAACTCTTGCCAATTACAAGAAACCCGAGACAAGAGAAAAATCCCTACTCACGGAGGCCGAGCCACTCCGGATTGATTTTGATGTAGACCCAAACAATCCCTAAGGAAATTAAACAAATTTAAAAACAACGAAGCTAAAGTACCAAATAGAAAAAAGAGGCCCGAAACTAGTTCTCCAACCACTAGTTCTCCAACTATTTCTCCAACTAGTTCTTCGGCAAGTTTTCCAACTTGTACTCGTCACGAACTCGCGGGTAACAAAGATTTTTTTAGCCATTCAAGCCAATTACTCAACGTGCGTCCCCTATGATAAAGCCAAGAATAAGAATAAGAGCGAATATTATCAAAGAGATCACTTTTCCGCATCGGTTGAGCACAAAAAGTGATGTTGTTATGATATCTCCACATCTACCAAAATGAAGCTGCGAAGATAACATATAAAACGACGAGATCTTTCTTTAGGTTATATTTCCCTCCAAAACTCTAGTACAACTCCTTTAAGCCCATGGTACAACCCGGAAATGCATAACATTCAAACTAGCCATTTTCCATCTAATTTTCTAAGGTATTTCGTACAACCTTTCTAGTACATGTTACAAGTTCCCAATGCACAATATTTAAACATTATTTCCCTCCATTTTAGCCCCTACTCGTCCTAAAAACTAAAGCCCTAGCTCGAAAACCCTAATGAACCCGTCACCCCCTAACTAGCTCGAACTAAGCAACCACCCTAACTCCACATGACTCACCACCTTGCTAGCCACCTTCAGCACCTCGTCACCACCCTAGCACCCAAGCACCTCCATGAATCACCTACTTAAACAAACTTGCACACCAAGTTAAACCTTGTCACCTCTTTGGTATGCCGCACCCTTTACCAACACCTTGCACCTCACCATACTACCTTCCTAGCTCTCTTTAGTCACCATGGCTACACCTTGGTCCCTACTCCATCCAACTTGGCTACCACACCAAGTAAACTTGGTCCCTACTCTTCCTTTTGCACTATATATACACGAACACATACATACTTCTTCAATTCACCATTTAAACTCAAAACATCTCAAAGTTATGATCTAGCCAAGCTAAGGAAGGTTAAGAAGGAAGTATAAGTTGTAGTAGAAGCCATAGAAGAGAAGCAAAGAAGTCCTTGATCCATCTCCTAAGTTTCGGATTTCATTTCACTCATTTTCGACCCATTTCACCCATTCGTGTACTAGTAAGCTTTTCTACTCGTTCTATAAGCTCTTGTCTTGTTTTAAATCCTTAATAAGCTTTATTAGATCATGTATAAGCTACTTGTTTAAGCCTTGAACCACAAACCCACACGGTTTTGTTTTCCTAAACCAAACAAACCCATTTTGTATTTTTAAGCTCATAAGCTCTTTTCATATGCTATAAGCTCGTAAAACGTACTTATTTTAGCTTATAGTAATAAGCTATAAGCTGTAAAATGAATTTGGATTTCAAAAATACAAAGATTAAGGAATTTAGACTAAAAACGCAAAACATTTCATACATACGGGTATATATTGTAACTTTTGAAATTATTAAACTTTTGGGCCAAAAATGTAATTATCCTAAAGTTAAACTTTAGGGGTTTGTTTTGCCGTATTTGAAAGTTAAGGTGTTTATGTTGTAAAAAATTCATATATAAAGGGATTAAAATTTGTATAATTATATATTATACAAGGGTAATATTGTCATATTTATATCTCAAGGTATAATGTATATTTTTATATTAAACTATAAAATATATATTTAAATATTATAGACTTAATTTTATTTAAAACGACATTTTTATGTATTAATCATCGATCGAAACATATTAAAATATTATGTATATATATATAACATAATTTATCATCCGCTAGCTTTTGAAAAAACTTAAAAAGATAAAATCCTATCATTTAAACTAAAACGTATCACATTACTAGGGAATTTCATGTGAGGGGCTTTTATTTGGGTAGACGTTTTGACGAGTTGTTGGATATACGATTTAAAGTGTCCTAGCTCCTCAAACGTTTACTGCATGACCTCTGGATTATGATAGCCGAAACCAGTGATACGAAGATTTCACAAAGTTAATGAACCAAATTCAAATATTTACATTAAACATTTATGAAATAAAGTTTTGGAAAATTATAAACAAATCAAATCTAAGACTTGACATATTCTCCAGGTTGCGTGACGAGGTTGTTTACTTCCATTTGAATTAAATTTCAAATCAAATAACTATCTTATTCAAGGTGAGTTTCATAGGTTCCCACCTTCTACATGTTTTCTAAATTCCAGTGAGGGGGGAGGGTAACATGCTATAAACCATGAATACAGTATTTTCCATCTGTTTGCTATCCTGATATATGATTGCATAGTTTACCACTACTGCCAAGATCATTTAATCATGACCATTAATCATTGCGATTATAATAGCGTGACGCGATATATTGTGGATTGATCTATTAGGATTGTGACAAATCCCGTTTTTGTTTACCTGTCATGAGGTAATCAAACGCACTATATTTGAGAATAATGGGTAACTTGGCAAGTTACCTTTCCAAGAGGACATTTGTTCCTCAATAATGTCACTGAGGTGATTTCCATGTTAACGTATTGGTGTCATGAGCTTAGGGCAATAATACTGTTTTCCATTATAATTGTAATTGTACAATTATTACCACTTATGATGACTTGTATTCAACTATTACATTTCAAACCTGTGGATTTCACTCAACCTTTGTGTTGGACCTTTGTAACTGTTTATCTCAGGTAATTGATCAACTATGGCACGGAAGTGCATTGGACTTGAGGTACGTCATACTTGTCTTATCATTCAAACTCTATGTTTTTCTATGGATTTGGACCTCCTTTTGTAAAACTCTAAAATATTATTGAACGATTACTAAATTTTCTAAAATTTCTCTTTTGAGTCGTTTTCTATGATTATGACTGTTGATTCATGAAGTAATACCCCAATTTAGCTTCCGCTGCTATATGTCAATTAAGGGGGTGTTACAGATTGGTATCAAGAGCCGAGGTTATAGAGAACAAGGTTAAAACCTAAACTATAACCATTTTTCATCTAAGAAAGTCCTCCGTGCCACTACATTTCTTGAATAGTATGTAAAAATACATAACTATTAATTATATATAAATAACTTATGTTATTTTTCCACTGGGTTGTTACAGAGTGATGTCTACATCCACCCACCCTATTACTATCCTATCTGATTCTAATGTTGAGGATGCTTTTTCCTCTACGAACACTCCTGACTTTACTCCGACATCACCAGGGGACTATTTTCCAGCTCACCGAGGGAAAAACTCTCCTTCTGACTCTTCAAATGATTTAACTAAGTATCTTTTGGCCTCGTTAGCCATATCACCTTTCCACGATGATCCATATATGAAGGTCATGCAAGCATATAATGCTACTAGTAATGAATCACCTATTCCACCACCACGAGTTCCTATTGCTCCACCAACTGTTTTGCCTCCATCTTCAGTGTTACCATCATCACCACTATTTAATCCTCGAGATTTCTTTCTTCCCAAAGAGATTTTACCACCTCAGAAACGAGCCCGTTTCCTATCATCCTCCTCTGATTTCTCTGCCCCACCTCATGTATTTGAGATTGGAGAGAGTTCTTATAAGATGCATCTGGAGCGCCATGAGGAACAGATAGAGATTATTTTGAATCACTTAGATGAGCTCCCTCTTGAGCGCATTGAGCACATGGAAGATAAGATAAAAGGTCTTGGTAATGGTCGAGTAATCATACAGCGATATTTTGACCAACTAGAAACCGAACTTTAAGAAGCCCGTACCTAGATTTCTGGATTTCAAAAAGAGCAAATAAGACATGACAACAAGATTGTTCTTGCTCGCATCAGGATTTCTACTCTGGAGATGATCATCGAGGATATCCAGATTCTCCACTGATCAGATATGAAGAGTCTTCTGGACAAGATCCATAAGCTTAAGAACCACAAGGGAGGACTGCCAGACTACTAGACTAGATCCTTATCATTTACAGCTTTTGTTAGAATCCAACCACTGGATGTGTGGCATAAATAATGACACTTGTCAAATTTTGACTATGTAAAATATGTAGACAAGTTGTTTATGACATAATAAAGTTGTGATTCTGTTATACCTCGCTATTTCATGATACCGATTTATGTATGTCGTGGTTGTCTATCCTATTTCTGGTATTACGATTACTCATACCCTAATATATCCAGGATTACTATGGTTCTTATCATCCGGTCTTCTCAAACCTTTGTGCCCAGATATCATGGATATGATTAATAATCAAGGCATTGAGCATAAACATTTTGGAATCTAAGTCTATCTTTACAGAGTTAGATAACTCGTTATGGATCATACCACAACCACTGGGCAGTGAACCAGTCCCCGAGAAAATTAATGAGTTAGATGCTTGTTAGAGTGTCAATTCCAAAATTTTCCGTTATATCCTGCAACGTAATAACAAAGAATGTGTATTTCTTTGTTAGAACTTGTATCAAATAAGTCATTGTCAAAATTTCCATACATTGTACAAATGACTTATGATATGATTCTAATTTTGTGTTGTCTTGTAAATGTTGATAGAATGGCTCCCAAGAGGACACCAACATCTGCAGCACTAGCCATGTCTCAGGCTGCCATTAGGAAACTAGTTGTTGATAGTGTTTTCGCAGCTCTAGAAGCACAAGCTGCTACCATGGCAAATACTAACAATGCCACTAGGAACATCGGACCAGGAGAAACTCCTGTAGCAAGAAAATGTAGCTACAAAGAGTTTATGAGCTGCCAACCTTTCAATTTCAAAGGTATGGAAGGCGCTGTTGGCCTCATCCACTGGTTTGAACGAACTGAATCAGTATTTCTCTATAGTAACTGTACCGAGGACTGCAAAGTGAAATTTGCTACTGGTACTCTAATCGAGGAAGCTTTATCCTGGTGGAATTCATTCGTCCAGCCTATTGGAATATAGGAAGCTTACAAGATCACCTGGTCCGAATTTAAAAAGCTCTTAATAAAGAAGTATTGTCCTGAACCGAGGTCAAGAAAATGGAAGATAAATTTTACAATCTGACTGTAAAAGGAAATGATCTCAAGACTTACATTAAAAGATTCTGGGAATTGGCAGTTTTATGTCCAACTATGGTGCCAAATTCTGAGAAACTTATAGAAGTCTTCATCGGGGGATTACCCAGAAGTATTGAAGGAAATGTTACCGCTTCAAAACCTCAAACTTTGGAGGAAGCCATTACCATAACCCAAAGGTTAATGGATCAAGTAAACAAGCACAATTATGTGCAAGGAACCAATGATTACAAACGAAAGTTTGATGATAGAAGAACCTTCAACAACAACAACAACTACCAGAACAACCGTAACAACAACAACCACAACAATGATCTCCACCAATAGCATAATAGAAGGCAAGAAACCTTCTGGGCTTATGTTGTCATCCCAATTTAAAACAATAGGTATACTGGAAGCCTTCCCCTGTGTAAGAAATGCACCTTACATCACACAGGACCTTGCAATGTCAAGTGTCAGACTTGTAACAAGGTAGGTCATCAGACTAGGAACTACAAAAACAAAGGGCCAACCACTAGAAGCAACCTGCAGCCAGTGTCAGTAACTTGTCATGCCTGTGGAGAGAAAGGGCATTACAGAATTCAGTGCCCAAGAGCAAACAACAATGCTTACGAAAGAGCATACTTGCTGAGGGACAAGAACGCTCACCAAGACCCGAACATAGTCACGGGTACATTCCTCCTAAATCAACATCTAGCTAGAGTATTATTTGATTCAGGAGCCGATAAAATTTTCGTATCCATATCTCTTGCTTCTATGCTTAATATCCTACCAATTACACTAGATACCACCTATGACATTGAAATGGCCGATGGAAACCTAGTAGGCACTAATACCATTATCCAGGGTTGCACTTTGATTTTACTAAACCAACCTTTCGAAATTGATCTTATGTTGATTAAACTCGGTAGTTTCGACGTCGTCATTGGTATGGATTAGTTATCCAAGTATCATGCTAGAATTATCTGTGACGAGAAAGTCATATACATCCCAATCGATAGTGAAACTTTAATCATACGAGGTGATCAAAGTAAAACTCAACTAAACCTCATATCCTGTATTAAAACCGAAAGATATATATCCAGGGGATATCAAGTTTTCGTAGCCCAAGTAATGGAGAAGAAGTCATACAAAAAACGACTAGAAGATATACCGGCGTACTAACACAGTTACACATCTCAAACTAGGGCGATTTATTGGTGCACGTTGGTGCGGGAGAGGGACAAAGAGTACAATAAAATAAATAAAAAAAAAAACAGAGATCTATAGCCCAAGTAATGGAGAAGAAGTCATACAAAAAACGACTAGAAGATATACTAGTAGTCAGAGAATTTCCAAAAGTTTTTCTGAAAATCTACCTGGCCTTCCTCTAGTTTGCCAAGTAGAATTTCAAATCGACTTAATTCCAGGAGCAGCACCAGTAGCCCTAGCAACTTACAGATTAGCTATTTCAGAAATGCAGGAACTATCAAACCAACTACAAGAGTTAGCAGACCGGGGTTTTATCCGACCAAGTATTTCGCCTTGGGGAGATCCTGTCTTATTTGTTAAAAAGAAAGACGGATCTTTCAGAATGTGTATCGATTACCGAGAGCTAAATAAACTCACCGTAAAGAATCGTTACCCATTACCCAGGATCGATGACTTATTCGACCAACTTCAAGGATTGAGTGTTTACTTAAAGATTGACTTAAGATCAGGCTATCACCAACTGAGAGTCGAGGATGAAGATATTCCTAAGACTGCTTTTAGAACGCGGTACGGACACTACGAATTCCAAGTGATGTCATTTGGTTTAACTAATGCACCTGTTGTGTTCATGGACCTCATGAACCGTGTATGTAAACCATACTTGGATAAATTTGTGATAGTATTCATCGATGATACTCTCAGCTACTCCTGTAACAAAGAAGAACACGCAGATCACCTGAGAATAATACTAGAATTACTCAAAAAGGAGAAATTATATGCCAAGTTCTCCAAATGTGATTTCTGGATTAGTATAGTGCAGTTTCTTGGGCACGTAATTGATAGTCAAGGAATTCACGTTGACCCCACCAAGATTGAAGCAGTTAAGAATTGGGCATCTCCTACTACACCTACAGAAATACGCCAATTCTTAGGACTCGCTAGGCTACTATTAGAGATTCATCAAAGATTTTTTGAAGATATCAAAGTCTTTGACTGAATTAACCCAGAAAAACAAGAAGTATATCTGGGGAGAAAATCAAGAGTCAGCTTTCCAACTGCTAAAACAGAAACTTTGTGAAGCTCCAATCTTAGCATTACCAGAAGGAAACGATGACTTTGTCATTTAATGTGATGCATCACATCAAGGTCTAGGAGCAGTGCTAATGCAAAGAGAAAAAGTTATTGAATATGCATCTTGACAACTTAAGCCTCATGAAGAAAACTATACCCCACACGACCTCGAAATAGGAGCAGTTGTGTTCGCTCTTAAAATTTGGAGACACTATCTGTATGGCACAAAGTGTATTGTGTTCACTGATCATAAAAGTATTCAGCATATCCTTGATCAGAAAGAGTTAAACATGAGACAACGTTGTTGGTTAGAATTGCTCGAAGATTACGATTTCAAGATTCGCTACCATCCTGGAAAGGCAAATGTTATAGCAGATGCCTTAAGCCGGAAGGAACGAATCAAACCACTCCGAGTTAGA
>BQNB010058180.1:0-37876 GCA_026074375.1 Tanacetum coccineum
TCCGTCTTGTTTTTCTCTTCGATTTGAGAGGTCACGGGCCTGAAACGGACTTACGGATCAAAAGTTATGGCTGTTTTACTGAAACCCTTTTCTTCACACAAGATTTCTAGACAAAACGCAATGCTATCTTTAACCAAAACGCAGTGACTTTTGAATCAAAACGCAATGAACTTTATCAAAACGCAGTGGTTGAGATTTGGTCAAAACGCAATGCTCAAAACGCAGTCAATATAATATTCAAAAATATCCAAAACGCAACCATAAAAAAATTTCGAAATAGGGTTTTGATTATTTTAATATTTTAAAATTTCTTCTAACCAAAACGCAATGATTGCGTTTTGAACCTGTTTAATAAAAAAATCAAAACGCAACAAGAAGAAAATCAAAACGCAACAAGAAGAAATCAAAACGCAACAAGAAAAAGTCAAAACGCAACAAGAACTTTTCCAGTTTGTCAAAACGCAACCTAGAAAAATACGATTTTTTTCACCAAAAATCGCCTTATAATCACCCTTTTTGACCTTTTAACTTGATTTCTCTTGCACAATTAGCTACCTTATGCCTAGATCTTGCTTAATAACATAAACATTCACACATCTAAGCACAAAAATTCGGGTTTGATTTTTTTCTATTGACTTCTTTTTGACCACGAATTTGATCTTGTTGAACCACACGAATCAACCACGAATCCACACGTAGCTCTGATGCCAATTGTAGGATCCCGATTAACACTTCACTTTATAGATTTAAACACGAAATCGGAACTAGAAAATGAGAAAGGATGAGTTGTTCTTGAGAGAGAAAGTAGAGAGAGAATTGAGAGAAAAGAGAAAATGGAATTATTAGAAAATGAACAACTTACTTTTCCAAGTGGAAAAGTTCCTTATATACCCCGACACTTAAAAGTGACGCGCGGGATATTTAACTAGGACCCGGGCTCGGGTTTTGCTTGGGATTAAACCCGAAACATATACAATATTAGATTAACTATTGAGCCCGATTCCCGATATTATCCTATTACAACATTAACTAATTAAAGACCGAAGCTCCATCATAGAGTGACCGAACTTCCTTGTTCGACTCAATAAATTGAGGCTAACAATCTCCCCCGAAGTGAGGTCTTGAACACGAGAACGAACTTCCTTATTCGACTTAATAAATTGAGGCTAACAATTTCCATCCCCGGACAAGAATGAATCCCTCTCCCCGAATGGACATCTCTTTTCCCCCACTCACAGACACAAAGCTTGAAGACTACCCGCTAGTCATCTACGTTGAGATAGGACGACACGGAATCCATAGGATGTACGTGGATGGTGGTAGCGCTCAAAGATCCTGTATGAGCATTGTTTCCTAAGGTTAAGGCCATAAGTAAGAAGAATGTTAGTCCTGGCAACTGCCCCTCTCATTGGGTTCTTAAGTGAAATCTCCTGGCCTATACGGCAGATACTCCTACAAGTCGCCCTGGGGAAACAACCTTACCAATCAACAGTGTGGATGAATTTCTTAATGGTCAGATCACCTTCCCAATATAATGAAATATTGGGTAGACCTGGGATATGTGCTCTAGAAGTAGTGATCCAGTCTACAGCCCATAGGATGATAAAGTTTCCAACAAAGGCGGGAGTAGCCCACATCGTGAGCGAAAGAGCCAGACCATTGGAAATTCAAATATTGCATAAGCCAGTCACTCCTCCCCAAAGCATAGAAGGTGTCCGGGTAGCAATACACCCGGAGCAACCGGAGCAATCCGTTATGTTAGGAGGAGGGCTGATGGAGAAAGGAAAAAGAACTATGTGTGAGGCCGTGAAAGTGAACTTTGACATATTTGCTTGGAAACCGGTAGATATGACAGGAGTACCAAGAACACTAGCATTATACAAGCTTGGGGTGAAAGAAGGAACCCCTCCATTCAGACAAAAGAAAAGATGCCAAGCACTAGAAAGAAGTAAAGTCATGAATAAAGAAGTTCAGAAGCTCGTGGAGGCCATGATTATGAGGGAAGTGTTAGTGAAAATATTACGATATTTAAACTAAACAAGTCCTTTGGTTTTAATAATGACAAACAGGTAACTTGTAATACATAACATAAAATGTGCAAGTTACGAGTGACCACAACTCATCAATGTATACATTCATCAATACCTCTCGATGTCTCGAGTCTACTCATGCTTCAACAAAAGGTACGAATATGTTTGTTATATTGCATTATGATTAACCCATTTAACAAACCATTTAGAATGTTTAAAATACCTTTTAGAGTCATTAAGTGTTTTATAAATAAATGATTTTCATGTAACCTTCTACTTAACAAGTGATTAATCATATTAGACAATATGACAATATTAATCACTCGCTTAACTAGACAAGATCTTCCATTTTAGGAATAAATCTTAGAAGATTAAAACATATCTTTCTACTTTAGATAATGGGACAAATTAATTAGTGAAAAAAGACAAAACTAATTAATTATTGTCTAGCTATTTATGGAAACAAATCTTTTATTGTCTAACCAAATCTATTAAATATTTCCATATTAAGTTAAGAAATATTTTGATTCTAGAAACTTGTACTTAAATAATATTTAAGTACAATTAAAGATTTTATAAAGATTTATGGTTAACGGCAAGACAAAATAATAACTAGTTTTTTGAATCTGCACACACACGGATCCACCATAACTAGATCCTTGGATCCTTGATGGCCAAGATTTGGGTTTTTTATAAATACCACCCATTTGCTTATCTCTTGACCAACTCTTTTCACAACATTTCTCCCACGTTATTACAGACATTTAAGAATCATTATAATTAAGTTTTTATAATGTAAAAATATAATTAATCATGTCATCAAAACCCCAATAAACCTTGATCATAATGCTTCTAACTTTCATTTGTTGCAAGCATGATTCTACATGATCCTACATCCAAGCAAGCTTAGAGATCTTGCCATCATCATCCACCACATACCTACATATATAAAGATCTATCACAACAAGCCAAGAGACTTGTCATCTTCATCAACAACATCATGCTTAGTGATCTTGATGTTTTAGATTAGAATTTTAAATCTAATTGACAGTTATGTCTTGGATCATCATTATACACATTTATGTATCAATCATTATACAACAAACTAGATGTTGGGTGGTTTATGTGTTTAGGCCATAAAACACAATGTCTGTTATGTTGGTCCATAAAACATAATGGGTTTGATCGTACCCAAAGAAGGACTCGGTATTTAGCTTAGTATCGGATAAAGTGTAAGCGACGTTAGGTTAGTTCTACCTTGAAGTAGGACTTGGTATTTAGCTTAGTATCGGATAAAGTGTAAGCGACGTTGTGTGGTTTTCTCCGCCTTAAAGGAGCTTGTTGATTTAGTGAAGTAACTCTCGAGTTGGGTACTCAAGGAGTGGAGTAGGGCGAAGAGGAGCTTCGTAGCCGAACCACTATAAATCATCATGTTCGGTTTACGCTTTTTTTTACTTATCGCTATACATTTATATTTGCCTTTATCACTTTATATTTATAATACGCGTGTTACTATTTAATGTGTTATATATTGTGTTGTGGTGATATGCTTTGTTTGATGTTATTTAGTATAGTTGTTGTAGTATAAACTTGATTGGTTGTTTGATACAAAAGTCTTAAGTTTATAAAGGAAACGTATTCACCCCCCTCTACGATTCCACAATTGGTACCAGAGCCACGTCGCTTTAGTTTTCAAAACAAATGGTTTTAAAAATAGAGTACGGTCTATGTATCAAATTTCCTATTAATCGACACATAATGTGAAAAGTTCTTTGTTTAGTACTTACAAGTTTTGGTGTTAAATATAAAGTGTTACAATAGCTTGAAGGTCTTTTAAAAAATCTCATACAAAGGGAATAATGTGTCTAAAAGTGAAATAAATGATTTTACCAAAATTTCACCACTCGTGCGATCCACAGATCCACCAAAAGTGATTCGTCCATGAGATCCGTCGGTGGCATTTTCAGTTTTTGTCAAACTTCAAAAATTCATAGAAAATCAACCGTGTGTCGGATTTCGATGATTTAAAAACCAAAATTGAAGGATTTTGAGTGTACTTTCCAATGAAATTGGTCTCAATTGCTAATTCAAATTTTAAGTTTGTCAAATAAGCAAAATACCATAGAGTGTCCAAAACCAAAATTTTGTTTTAACATAAAAAGTTGATTTTAACCTTTCCTTTCGAGTCGGACACTTCTAGTTGGTTTCCTTTTGAGAGTTGGTGTATTTTATTATTGAAAAGTAAATGTATTTTTCAAACTCACTAATGGGTAGAAAACTAATTTATTCACAAATAAAATCAAGCTATGTATACATTGTTATATTTTATACACAAAATGATGTATAGTATTTTTTTTTGTTAAGCTAAATGATTATTTGTTCCACTTTGCATCTTAATATTGTTAATTAATCTCTTATATGATTATTGCATTTGTAGTTAAGCTTCTTTGTTGATTAGCATAATCTAGTCATGTGTGTTGTTTATTAGTGTTCATGTATATGCGTCAATTGATCTTATGGAAGATCTCTTGCACTAAGTTGAGAAATTGCTTTTGCATTGCATATAGATATAGATTACTATGTTTACAAATGTTATATCAACATTTTGTAAATTCTATAATTTAGGTTAACCCACTTAGGATTGAGAGCTAAGCAAGTTTGT
Organism: Tanacetum coccineum; assembly: GCA_026074375.1. NCBI lineage: Eukaryota > Viridiplantae > Streptophyta > Magnoliopsida > Asterales > Asteraceae > Tanacetum > Tanacetum coccineum. Next base: position 4,693 of record BQNB010058180.1, read on the forward strand.
CAAACCTTTTGAAAAATATTGTCTTGCACGATTATCGTGTTACTAGTTCATGTGATAAAATGTGTCACAATCATATATTAAACACTTTTATTTTCTGGGATATGTCATCATATTATCTTGTTTAAACAAGAGAAAAGATCATAATAACACATTAATATGTAATAAAAGGAAAATGTGTTTTGAACTTAGTTTGTGCTTGCATTAGTCTAATTCACAATCACAACTAATAAATATTTGGATTAAAATGAACATAGAATTTCTTGTAATTCTAAATTTCAAAGATTAACTTTCTTGGTAAGAAAACACTTTCATTTTGAAGTTTTATCTTCGAATAAATTTTCACATTAAGAAATAAAAATATTCACTCTAGTCAAAAGCTTATAAATATTATATAAACATGTAGTAGTTTCGAAAAAGATTCATATTGCTTTAAAATGACTAAGATAATTTTGTGTACTCTTTAGAAGTCAAAGTCTAAGCATACTGTGCACAATAACTAATAAGTTTTTCTCACAAATAAAATATGCGACAATACCAAAGAAACAAGTAAACTCATCATTTTAAATGATCTTACACTTAAGACTAGTCTTAGGCTTAATGGAACACATTAGGAAAACCTTTTGTTTTTTTTAAAAGAGTGTTTGTGAGGGTCAAGAAAGATTTCGGATATATATCGATTCATTATTCAAATTATGATTGATATCATTTTTTTAAATCTAATTGCCGAGGTTTTGAGTTTGGATATGAAATCGGATTCATTATTTGTCTAGCTTCAAGATTATATCAAAACCATAACAAAAGATATTATCTCGAATCTACATACTAAATCACACTAGGTTGATATGAAAATAATGTCATCCCTTTCAAAGACGAAAAAAATATACATCGGTTCATAACTCACACTTGTGATAATGATGTTATATTGAGTCTACATGTCCAATAGGTGTGTTTCTATTATTAATAATAACATGTTTAAAATGCATGTCAAAGTAGGATTGACACTCAAGTAATTTACCTTGCAATGCATTTGGTAAAGTTGTCATTTCCAAGAAACCAAACACGAGCAAATGCACAATATATGTAACTTTGCTCATACAATTCAAAAGCACGAATCAAGACTCAAATCCACTTTTTGTTATAACCTTTTCTCTCTATACCAAATAAGCATAACATTATTTTTAACTAAGTATTTAAAACGAGAACAATTCAATTATCTAAGATTATGATTAGGAATTATGGAACATATTCTATAAACCATTATTTTGCTTTCTTTCTATACGTGATTGTAAGTGGACTTCGAATATAAAGATGATTATTATTCAAACGATAACTAATCTCATTATTCTATCTAATTACAAATGTTTGAAATATGAACATGGAGTCGAGATTAGAATTTATCTAGATAACGAAAATATCAATAAAATGACCATAGATATTTTCCGAGTCTACATGTTTAACTATTTTTTAGTCTATGACATTGAATTACGAATCGATAATAAGACGAAAAGAATAAATCCAATAAATAGGGGGTATTAATAATTCTGCTCAACATTGTATTGACGTTGCTTTGTTACGTCCTAAAGGTTCAGTTTTAATGTTGTGTGTTATTAAAAAAATGGCTTCAATATGTGCTCAAAAGCTAACAAATCCTAGTAGGATTAACTTCGTTGAAAATTTCCATCGGAAAAATTCACGATAAACTTTCCACGTTATAGCTCAAAACATGGATGTCGAATCGAAAGTTCAAACCAAGAAACCCTTATAAATAATATAAGCATCTCACATTACTAAAAATTTAACACCATCGCACAATAATGGGAAATCGTGTTCTGTTGTTTTCAGACAACTCTATTCAGATTAAGGATTCCTCATAGGGAGATCGTTCTTTTGATTTAGGTAGATCGTCCATGGTCATCAAATTTGGTATATCCCTTTAATCTCTTTTGCCTTGTCTAAGGTCTAAAAAAAATCAATGCTAACTTTAGTAATCATTATTTCTACCATTGGAATATTAATCAATTTCATATTGAGGTAAATAACCTTAATTAGATTATTTTAAAAAAGACATGCAAAGGTGCATTCTTAGAACGCTTTAATGTATCACATTCCCACATTGTTAACTTAAAGTCATTTCATAAGTCCTAAAAGACTCATATTTGTTTTAAACTCACGACATCTTGCTTGCTCTCTTATTTAACCCTAGAATTCTACACGTCATGATTAGGGTTATAAGAACCGAAATTGAAACATATTAGTTGAGTCATATTAGGCCAAATATTAGTAGACAATTCAAATTTCATATTTGCTACACTTCATTAAGAAGATGCGGGAATTCTATTTTATTCTAACCTAAGAATGACTACTAGAGAATCTATTGCACTAGAAATTCAATTTAACCTAATGGTTGAATTACTTCTGGGAAGGAAGTTGGGTTCGTGGTATAACCCATAAAAATGGTCGTGTTAGCCCTGATTGTGCACACCATTAGTGTATAATCTCATATATTATATATAACTTGTTTAAATTGGCTCTTCTAAATATGCCTAATGTTAGTTCTCTTTGATGATACTTTGTATGTCATTTAGTTGGCTCACTTAAACAAGTAGTAATTATGATTCTCCTTAGTCGGACCTAGATAACTTGCACATGCTATACGTTATTTTTGTGATTACAATGTATAATTGTTTCTCGTGAAATATGATTATATTATCTTCTCATGCTAGTTTGATAATCTATGATTACTTGCTTAATTGTTGATTGTTATTATTTAGACATCTTTGTTTTTGGTTTGCAATCCCGGTTTAATATCTATACGTTTATATTTATGATACGTGTTATTAAATGCTAAATGGTAACATGTTTTGTATGATATATATGTGTGTGACGTAATTATTATTTTATGTGAACTTTTATATTATCTACTGGGTCTTTCTTGTGCACCAACACTATAATCCATTAGGTCGTCTTATCTAGATGAACATATAGACGTCACATAGTCTTGTATAATAATTATATTGATCTTGAGTTAATACACTTAAGTGATCTTTGGGTCTTTTGTAGTTTAGGTATTGTCTTGTTTTCACTTAAAAATTACTAGATTACACAGGACCTTAATCCTCTTAATCCCTAAAGGATTTTAGTTTAGATCACTTTGATCACTTATATTATTTATTTACTGATTCTTCTTCTTCACGAAAATTATGTTTTTTCTTCTCAGGTGTCAATGGGTCAAATACTTCAAAACTCCCTTTTAGTAACTCGTTGCCTATTCCTTCTGTTACTATATCAAAAACGTTCATATCTTTTGGGATTCCGATTCCTTAACTATAAACGGTTATATCACTCATTTTTAATACCTAACTAATTCACGAAACGAAAATCACACCTCTTACACACTATTTTAGATGGCTAATATATTCTCTCAAACACTTCCGATACCACTTTCAAAGATAACTATACCTCATATGTTATTGTTCTTTATAACATTAGCAAGGCTTGTGAAGAGCTAAGTAACTTCTACTGGTTGTACGATGCTCGTATGCACTACATAAACAATCTTCCCTATTGACATTGTCAAGTAATCGGTTATGTCACCTTTTGCCTTTTATTCTTTATTTAACTTTTTATTTTTGACACGTTTTGGTACGGCATGATTACGAATTAAGTGTGAAAGGAAACAAATCGTACAATATATAGTATTATCACCAAACATTCTTAAGAACTCACACAATGTGATTCTATTTCCTTATAAACCAATTCAATCGACTTTATCATAGGATCATTTCTTGTTCCACAAACCACATATACACATAGCTCACACAAACCAAATTGAGTGAACAGGATCGTAACTCTGGCTCTTTTACTAACTTCACTATTAGGATAAATACCTCCTTAAACAAGTACAATAACTCGTTTCTTTTTCCCCCTACACAAGTTACACAACCGTTCAACAAATTGAAATGGTTATAGTCTCACTACTCCTACCATCACTATTAGCATCAATGCTCTTCTAGATAATGGAGCACATTCAATTTTGAATATTTGTCTGTTACTAGAACCTTCACAACCTTAGATCACATTTACATGAACGTCTTCTACCACACTACCCCACCTTAAAACTAAAATATGCTCTGATAGTAATAGTTAGTTTGTTAACCATCAATATCGTCAACAACTAAGAAACATTGCAAGTTACTTACACCTTGGTTGTGAAAGAACCTTTGACCCTTATGTGATCATACACCAACCCTTTAACTAGACTTCTCTCTTTTTAGTGGTGAATTGTTTTACATACCTAAACCTCGCAAGGGAACACATTCAACACTTTACACACTAAAAACTAACTAATCTATTATTTACTTCTTGTATAGTAATAGTTAGTTCAACAACCTTCAATCCTCACAAATATTATACTCAAAACATATCCCTGCACAATCTTGACATCAAGAACACGTCACCAACTTTATGATCTTCACCACCAAATATTGGTCCTTACTTTCAAACTTCCATATCAAAGAAATTATCTCCGCAAGAACATTCCACATTGAGTCAATCTTCAAGTGTTATTGAGTCACCACATTGTTGTGTTTTTCATTTTTATTTCACTATTAAAGAACTACCACCTCGTCTTACATATCCACCTTTGTTCGTCAATATTGACAACCAATCACATGCAACCCAACACTAGGATCACGTGCAACCCAATCACTCGTGTCATCGTTAGTGCAAACGATATATTATTCTAAACCGTCTTTGCCAACCTTAGATCAACACTTCCCTCTTCGTTCCCGCTCATCCTTCCCTACCTTCTATTATATGGAATCATTTTCATTTACTTCTATGATTCAGTCATAATTTTCACTATAGTTATTCTTGTCATATATTAAATACTTACGAGTATATTGTTGACATGACGTTTAAAAACTATCTATTGACATCAATTTTAATTCTTACATGTCATAACTTTTTTTTTTACTCGTATTATTATTATTATTATTATTATTATTATTCAAAGAACATACTTAGAATATATCTTATCAAAAAATCAAACACACTACGTATTCAAATCATGTTTTTCCATATCACCTTATTCATCACATTTAGTTTCGCACCCAAAGTCTTTCAACAAGTTTTTCTAGTAACCAAAACCATGAAAAGCATACATAATGCTCTAACAAAGAATCCTTGAGGTTTATGTAGGAATTCTCTCACTTACAACACATTGACGAAAGTCTATCGATACTAAATTAACTCTTTGGTAGATAATGAGTTTTTAAGGAAAATGTCAGTTTAAAAAGATAGTACTCCTTATGCGTTATGGACATCTTGGACGAAGTCCGTTATCCTAACCAATGGTGTTTGTGTCAAACTATATAAAGAATTTGTTCTCTTATTATTAATGTTGTGTGACTGTTTGGATAACATCTTAGTGTCGATTTGAGTCTAGTCATCGAGCATGTGTCTTGGTTCTTTTATCTAGGTTTTAAAAAAAAATAGAATTGCATGTGTCTAGTTTCTTTCATTCTTCTTATAGTGTCATTATTTACGCTGTACTCATTACTAAGAATGCGGGATATTCAAGTTCCCTGATAGTATATTACTATATGTATTTTTGCTATCATGATCCCTTTTATAATTAATAATTTTGCTATCTTACTATGGGAGATTATTATTTTTGACACTTGCTATACTGATGACCTTAACTACTTTATTGCCTTGGTATTTATCCTTTTTGGGACTCTCATTTATATTGTTTCATAATTTAAGTGTTATCATGCGAGTGCTTGGGTTATGAGCTACAAAACTGGGTTTGCCTATTTTTGAGGGTCTCTATTGATTAAAGGATTAAGAATGGTGGATTTCGTCAGTTTTTGTTAGATTCCGTCCATAGCAGATGCAGAAGACAGAATTAGAATTTATTGTTTTTCAACTTTTGATCTTTATCATATTAGATTTTGCTATTTCTCACATAAACATTATTATCTTAAACCTTAAGATCACAATACGATTCTCATATATCTATTTTTGTTACATACATAACTATCATCGGTATTATGTATATGTGTGCTTGTCTACTAACTTTGTTTTGTAGTATACTCCTATTACTTAATTCCTTGGATGTCCCAACAAGTAGGGAGTTTCGAACAAGAACTTAGGAGGGTGCATCTTGTTTTTGATAATACATTGATTTTGCCTCGAAATAAGGAGGAGCTTCGTTTCAAGAAGATGCATTCACGCATATATAAATATTTCTCTTATTGTTCTTGTATGTATATATATATATATATATATACATTATATATATATAAATATTATATAATTTTACATTATATATAATATACAAATATATAATTTATAAAATATATATTTATATATAATATGTTGCACAAAACTAACCTTTGATGTAAGTTAAGTCTTTGTTATCCATGGATTCATTAGCAACCAAGGTCAAATAATCATGGAGTGCAAGGAGCTCGGGGAGATGCGGTTATATAATGTAGATAGATCATGTTTCTTTAGAAGATATGAAGATTTGTAGTTAACTATCATAGGGATGATCGCTAGCTCGCCTTTTAGGGAGAAAACAAAGTTTAATCCAAGGACAACGCCCTTCTAGTGTGGAAGAGTGTAACGAAGAACTGATCAAAGGATTGGGAGCAGTAACCTTTTTGTTTTGACCAAAAGGGGGGAGAAGGAAAAGTTCTAATACGAGTAACTTTTCTGTTTTCACTATTGTTACAAGTTTACATATGTGTCATCATCAAAAGGGGGAGATTGTTAGTGAAAATATTACGATATTAATAAAACTAAAATTCGTTCTTTTGTTTTAACAATGACAAAACAAGTTACTTGTAAATACATTACGTAAAACGTGCAAGTTACGCAGTGACCACAACTCATCAACGTATACATTCATCAGCACCTCTCGACGTCTCGAGTCTACTCATGCTTCAACAAAAGATACGAATATGTTTGTTATGTTGCATTATGATCAACACATTTAACAAACCATTTAGAATGTTTAAAATACCTTTTAGAGTCATTAAGTATTTTATAAATAAATGATTTTCAAGTAACCTTTTACTTAACAAGTGATTAATCATATTAGACAATATGACAATATTAATCACTAGCTTAAGTAGACATGATATTCCATTTTAGGAATAAATCTTAGAAGATCAAAACATATCTTTCTAGTTTAGACAATGAGACAAATTAATTAGTGAATAAGAACAAAACTAATTAATTATTGTCTAGTTATTTATAGAAATAAATCTTTTATAATCTAACCAAATCTATTAAATATTTCCATATTAAGTTAAGAAATATTTTGATTCTAGAAGCTTATACTTAAATATTATTTAAGTACAACTAAGAAGATTTTATAAAGATTTGTGGTTAACTACAAAAGACAAAGTAACAACTAGTTTTTTTGAATCTGCACACACACGGATCCACCATAACTGGATCCGTGAATCCTTGACGGCCAAGATTTGGGTTTTCTATAAATACCACCCATTTGCTTATCTCTTGACTAACTCTTTTCACAACCTTTCTCCCACATTATTACACACATTTAGGGATCATTATAATCAAGTTATTACAATGCAAAAACACAATTAATCATGTCATCAAAACCGCAATAACCCTTAATCATAATGCTTCTAACTTTCATTTGTTGCAAGCATGATTCTACATGATCCTCCATTCAAGCAAGCTTAGAGATCTTTCCATCATCATCCACCACATACCTACATATATGAAGATCTATCACAACAAGTCAAGAGACTTGTCATCTTCATCAACAACATCATGCTTGTGATCTGGTGTTTTTAGATTAGGCCTTTTACATCCAATTGACAATTAAGTCTTGGATCAACATTTATACACTTTGAGTATCAATCATTATACAACAAACTAGATGTTAGGTGGTTTATGTGTTTAGGCCATAAAGCACAAGGTTTGTTATGTTGGGCCATAAAACATAACGGGTTTGGTTGTACCCGAAGAAGAACTTGGTATTTTGCTTAGTACCGGATAAAGTGTAAGCGACGTTAGGTTGGTTCTACCTCGAAGTAGGACTCTGTATTTAGCTTAGTACCGAATAAAGTGTAAGCAACGTTGTCTGGTTTTCTCCGCTATAAAGGAGCTTGTTGATTTAGTGAAGTAACTCTCGAGTTGGGTACTCGAGGAGTGGAGTAGGGCGAAGAGGAGCTTCGTAGCCGAACCACTATAAATCATCGTGTCCGGTTTGCACTTTCTTTTACTTATCGCTTTACATTTATATTTGCCTTTATCGCTTTATATTTATGTTTGCATTGCATCTATGTTTGTGTTGTATAGTGTGTTGTGGTGATATGCTTTGTTTGATGTTATTTAGTATAGTTATTGCAGTATAAACTTGATTGGTTGTTTGATACAAAAGTCTTAAGTTTATAAAGGAAACGTATTCACCCCCCCCCCCTCTACGATTCTACAGGAAGTCTCATACCACAACTAGATTTCATCGGTGCTGGTAAAGAGAAGTGGCGGAAGCTGGAGGATGTGTGTCGACTTCACCGACCTCAACAAGGCTTGCCCCAAAGATTGTTTCCCATTTCCAGAAATTGATTGGAAGGTAGAGTCGCTTTGCGGATACCTGGTAAAGTATTTTCTCGATGCTTACAAATGGTATCACCAGATTCATATGGCCAAAGAGGATGAAGAGAAAATCGCCTTCCATACCAGTTAAGGATTATTTTGTTATACCAAAATGCCATTCGGGCTCAAGAACGTCGGTGCTACCTACCAACATTTGGTAGACAAGGTATTCAAAAAACAGAAAGAAAGATACTTGGAAGTCTATGTGGATGACTTAGTCATCAAAAGTGACAGTGAACAAGAATCCATAAGAGATATTAAAGAGACCTTCTGAACATTAAGAAGGGTAAACATAAAGCCGAATCCCAAGAAATGCACATTTGGGGCGGAATAGGAAATGTTCCTTGGACATGTCATAAGCAAGTATAAGATCCAAGCTTGTAGTGAGAAGGCCCATGCCATAATCAACATGCCGTCCCCCAAAACCGTAAAAGATGTGCAAGGCTTGAACAGACTGTTAGCAAGTTTAAACAGGTTCTTATCAAAAACGGCGGAAAAATCACTACCATTCTTCAAAACCTTGAAGCGGTGCATCAAGAAAAGTGATTTCACTTGGACGGAGGAAGCTAAGAAGGCCTTGGGAGAAATGAAAAGGAAAATGGTAGAACTTCCAACTTTGACTATCTTGTTTAGGGAGAGACACTAATAGTGTATTTATTTGTCATGGAAGAAGCAATTAGTATGGTTCTATTGGCCAAATGGGGTAATAGGCAAATGCCAGTGTATTTTGTCGGACGGGCATTGCAATCTCCAGAAATCAATTATCCACCTTTGGAGAAATTGATACGAGCCCTTGTCCACGAGGAAAAGAGACTAAGGAGGTACTTCCAAGCCCATCCCATATAAATGATTATGGATTAACCCATAAGGAAAATTCTATCAAGACCAAAAAACTCAGGTTGATTGGCAAAGTAGACGATAGAGCTAGAAGAACACAACATATGCTACCACCCTAGAACTTCTAACCGAAAGAGTTAATCTGGCTGAGGAACTAATGAAAGTACCAGCAGAAGCAGCCATAAAGACGTGGAGCTTTTTCACATATGGTTTATCAAACGAAGGAGTATCTGGAGCCAACTTAATACTCACAAACCTGGAAGGTATGGAATTTACATACATTCTACATTTTAAGTTTGATGCTTTAAACAATGAAGCAGAAATGAAGGACTCCTAGCCGGGCTAAGAAAAGCAAAAGGCATGGACGTCAAAGACATATGAGCATTTATGGATTCCAAGCTCGTGGCCAACCAAATCAACAACCTTTATCAAGCCAAAGAAAAGAGCATGAAGCTGTACTTGAGAAAACAAAAAGAATTAATCAGCCACTTCAGAACATTCTCCATTACACGAGTGCCAAGGAGTCAAAGCAAATAAGCCGATGCTTTTGCTTTGAGCAAAATGGCTTCCGTAAGTTTTGCTCACTTAATAAAGAAAGTGCTTGTGGAGGTATTACCATGTAAGTCAACAGATGGAATGAAGTGATGGCAATTATAGAAGAAGTAGGTGACACATATATGACACCAATAAAAGAATACTTGGAAATCGCCACACTACCCTTGGAGAAAGGAAAAGCACGAAGGTTAAAGGCCATGTCAAAGTAATATGTCATACTAGAAGGTGTACTTTACTGAAAGTCATTCCTTGGACCATGGTGTCGGCCGGTGCAAGCTGATTATGTGATGATGGAAATACGTGAAGGGTCCTGTATTATGCACTCTAGCCCTAGATCGGCCATGACAAAGGCAATGCAGCTCGGGTATTACTGGCCAACTATGCACATTGATGCAAGAATGATAATCTGGGCGTGCCAAGAATGCCAAGTGCATAGGCCCATACCCCTTTTACCAAAGACAAATCTCATACCCATCACTTCCCTGTGGCCATTTCACAAATGGGGCATTGATATTTGCGGCCCATTCCCTGAAGCATCCGAGGAAGTAAAATTCTGAATTGTCACCTTTGATTACTTCACTAAATGGGTAGAAGCAAAACCGGTCACCGCGATCACCGAAAAACAAGTAATGAAGTTTATATGGGACAATATTGTGTGCCACTTTGGATTGCCAGGAGAAATCATTTTTGATAACTGTAAGCAATTCTGTGATGACCCGTTCAAGACATGGTGTGAGAAGTTGAGCATTATCCAATACTTTGCTTCAGTCAAACACCCTCAAAGTAATGGTATGGTAGAAAGAGAAATAGGAGCTTTTTAAAGAACGGGGTCGGGTGCGGTTTTTGTCTTGACTCGTTTTTGGGTCAAACGACCTCCGTTTTCGGTCTAGTCTTTTTCATTCTTCGTTATTTGTCTCCTAGAGTAGTTTAGAAGTAAAAATTTCTTCGTAGGGTTAATTTTAAAGATTTTAGGTTTTTCCCCCTTTGTTCGGGATTCGTGCTCTCGTTTTTTAGCTTAATTTCGTAATTTTTAGGATTTTCTTAAACGTTTTTGTTTGTTATTGTTTAATTAGACTTTCCTCACTCTCAAATCAATTCTCTCCTTCAAACTCAAATCTTCCGACATTATCGATTTTCCAGCACAGCCTCATTGGGGATTAACGACCCGGGAATATTCTATACTGCTCCTGGTTTTATTGATCTTGTTGATTTTTAGACTTATATATATTTTATATTTTATCATATATTATATATTTAGTATAAAATTCGTTAATCAAGAATCAACAAGGAGCAACACTACCAATAACAGGTAACATCGCCAAGCTCAAAAAGTGTTACGTTTAAGTTAAGTACTTGTAACCCCGACACTCATTTTACACCGTTATCAGCTATAGCTAGAGCCAGAGACCGAGCATTTTCATTTTTATTATTATTATCTATTGTTGTCATAAATCTTATTTAATATTTAAAGCGGCAGTCTGATCAACTTCACAATTTTCCCAAGTCAATTGTCTTTATTCTTTTTATATACGCGATTGTCTTTATTACAATCATGCATGATACATGCTGAGTAACCTCATAGTTACCTTCATGTGAACAAGTAAAGTTCATAATGTACAAATATCTTCGGATACAAAGTACACTTAGAAAATTACAAGTCTAAAGTGAGGTTGAGCAAAAAATGATTGATTCGCATAAGGAATAGGCAAAGACCGACCCCGTGAGGACGGATAACCTAACAATTAATTCAACCTGCGGAAGTGCATTCTCCAAAAGCACAAAATTACTTAACTTGTAAATGTGGTATCATAAAAATGATAAAAAGACCATAAGTTAACATTTCATTCATTCATTAGAGGGTACAAAATAAATCCGCTTATAATTATGCAGAACCAGGGAAAAATATTATAAAGATACAAACTACAGAAAGGGGTTTTGATCCTGAGCAGCGGGAGGAACTGAAGCAGTGGCAGCAGAAGCAACAGATTCAGACACAGTTCCAGTTAAGACATTGACATCTGACTCAAAGGTCCTTAATTATTCAGTTGCGACGAGTTCTATGGTCAGAGCACCAACGTACTCGGCATAAGGGATACTAGGTGCAATGATGAATTAGTCAGCACCACCACCAACAGAGGAAGTTAAAATAGAATCTGGATTTGCCAAAGTCCCAACCTTATCCTCCTTAGCCTCGTTCGTTCACATCACGAGCAGAGCTTGAAAATAGGAAAGCTTCTCACATGCACATGCTTCTAAGTTGTCAAGCAATAGGAACGGAACGTTGTTTAACTCATTGAGGGCATTCGCGTAGGCCTCCGCTACATTCGGATCATAGGCGGGGATAGAGTTGATGTCAACTCCTTTCTGCCCATGAACAATGCCCGCTTTGAGACCCTGTCTCATACCATCAGTAATGACAGTCGATATCCACACACCAAGATAGGCTCCCAGCAAGTCGCTCTCTTTGAATTTCTCCAAACGATAGCGAAAGCCTTTAGAAACAACCCACTTCTTAGTCTCGACCACGTCTCTCATAGACCGAAGCAAGCTCTTCTTTATACTCCCTATCCATCTTCATGAGGCACACGTCAAAGGCAGCCATATGCTCATCAAACTTTTCCTGCTGAGAGGCTAACTATCAAGCAAACTCTTGGTTCACCTCAGTTTCCGCGTCAACCTGATCTCAGAGACTGGCGTTACGATATTCAAGCTGAGTCTTAGCTTGAAGAGGTCTGCATATATGCCATTAATAGTGGACAGTTCGGTCTCTTGTTCTAAAAGATGGGAAAATAAACCAAGCATCTTATCCGCCTTCTTCCTTAACTCCTCAACCTGCTTGTCCACCATCTTATCCACCTCCTCTTTCCTTAACCTTAATCGAGCCAACTCCTTGGAGGGTTTCTCTTCCACAAGATTTTTCAAATGGGCAATCTCCGCCTCCCCTTCAACAATAGCCGTATCACAGAGTTCCACCCCTCTCCAACTTTTCCCTCATCCTTTCAGCATGCTCTAACCTCAAGCGGATGTCAGAAAATAATGTAATTTGGCAAGTTGAGTCCACATTCACCTGACCACACTCCTGCTCATGCGATAAAGATTAGAGACAAGAAAACTAACCAGGAGTGGTAAGGTGATCGACAAAGCTCCGGCATAAAGGACCCTTATCCATAATAAAATAATTAGTGAGCTCCTAATATGGTTGATAAGTCTCTTTGGCTACAAACGGTGCACATTCATAGAAGCATAGAACCTATCATGGCGGAGAGTCTCGGCAGAATCCGCGACCGAAGATCCAAGAATCATCCAATGAAACTTCCTAAGAATTTCCAAGCTTCTTCTCATCAAATATAACTTGTAATCAAAGACAAAGACAACTATACCAAGCATAAAATGTGCGATATACAAATATACAATATGAATTTAGGGTTTGACTCGATAAAGCAGTAAAGATAGGATGAGAGAATTGTCAAACTTATTGGTTTTGCAGGTTTATAACAGAAGATTTCATATTTTAAATGTTATGCAAGTTTTATTTTCAAAAATAGTTAAAAACTTTAAGTTTTCTGGACTTGGCAGGAGAATCCTGGCCCCGTCACAGGTGTCGTAGTGAGGCGTCGCGTGTAAATCGTGACGCCGTCTCCACGTTCTGTGAAAACAAATTTTTTATTTTTGATGAAAAATTTCCTGCACTTGATTCGATAAGTTATTTCCTGTACAAATAGCTGCATAAAACCTGATATTTGACAATTTACTCATATGACTCGAAACTGAAGCGAATTTATCTGAACAATTCATTTAACATGTTTGAATTTGGCTAAAAAACTAGATAAATTCTCCTACACTTATTATTTGCAAAATACCTTTGATTAAAATTAAGACGAGGTTAAAAACAATACAAAGCGTGATTACAAGATAGAGTTCGAACATGATAGAATAAAGTGAAAAAAGTAAAACACATGACACTCATAGTTGCGGGAAAAGTAAATATTGAGTTCCCTCCCAAGAAGCGCTTTTTTTATTTACGAGTCTTGTAGCTAGACTCGAAGTCACACGTCCTTACGTGACTTCTCCTTCATCTTCTATTCCTCCCTTGGTTGTAATAAGAGTGGGATGCTTGCCTTTGAAATTTTTGCTCCTCTATTGGTTGAACTCTATCTCCTTTTCCAAGTGAAGCTTTTCTTCCCATTCCAAGACTAGCCTATTCATAGTCATAGTGGGGGCTATGGGCTCTATGTCATTCTTGACTCCTTTCTCGGTCATACCAGGGGAATTAGGTACCCTATGGAAACTTATCTTACTCTTTCCAGATCTTAGAGTTATGGTGCATTTATCAAACTTAATTGTGGCCTTGGCCGTTGTCAAGAATGGTGTTTCTAAGATGAAAGGCCTCTTTTCATTTTCCTTGATATCCAAAATCACAAAATCTATAGGATATACATGTTCAGCGACCTTAACTAATACGTCCTTAGCAACTCCTAAAGGGTAAATGTACGAGTGGCTAGCTAGTGAGAGTCTAATGTTTATCTCAGTAGACATCTCGTTGGTAAGTTTCATGTAAGTGGAGTAGGGCATGACGTTCACATTGGACCCTTAATCGACGAGGGCATTCACATGCTTACTCCTTCTTTGTTATTTTCTTTTTGAGGATTGCTTCATAAACAGGCCCCCGAGGTAACACATTATATGTCTTCCCTTTTACCTTCCCAACTCGGGCCCTAGATAGAGAGTCATTGAACCTATTATTATCGACTAGTCCCTCGATTAGTTTTTCATTAATCCTATGCTTCAGATAATATTCTACAGGCCGAGAACTGAGTACTTCTTCCACTTCTTTCCTTTCAGCCTTTTTTATTGGTTTATTTTTAGTTTCATTACTCCTTTCGGCTTCCATCACTAGTATTTTCTCCATTCTATTACGTAGGCTTTCAAGTGTTGCGAGTTCTTCATCCTCTTGTCATTCCTTTCTTCCTCTCCTCTTACTAGAGAGATAGAGTTTACGTTCTTGGGTGATGGATTTTGTTTCCCCCCCCCCCCCTTTTTTATCTTCCTTATCAATACTTTTTCAGGTGCTTTGCTGGTCATGAGTTCCTTGAGAAGTCTGAACATTTTAGTCATTCTGTCGTTGATCTCCTCGCATTGCTTGTAAATGGTGTTCTTAATTCTTTCCATTCTTTTAGAGTGTGCTGCCATGTAGTCCCTTACTCGAGCCTCAAAAGTAGTTCCTAATGCTTAGGGTTGAGGGCTTAGACATGTACGTTCACAAAAAGTAAAGGGATTCAGCTTAGACGGCTCATTATGGTTTTACGGGCGATGGTTGGAATGGACTACATCAGCATAAGCATGAGACATATGTGTTAAGCTCCTAGGGGTTGGTCGCGATCCCTTTAGTAAGAAGTTAATCTGGTCTTCGAGCTCAAGGAGTCTTCGGTCAGGTGTTTTTGAGATGCCTTGAGGTGTAGAAATAGCCTTGACTGGTTTGATGAATTCTTTTGTATCATTCCAACCCTCATGGTCGTAGAGAGCGAAGTTCTTAATGATTTCCCAAGATTCGTCGGCATTTTTATTGCGGAGTTTTCGTCGGCGGTGCGGCCAATCTCGCACTTAAGATGAAAGGAGATATGATCATAAAAAATTTAGATTTGAAGCCAATGATCGATGCCATGATGAGGGACTTTTTAGAGTAAGTCCTTGAAATGAGTCCATGCTTCGAATAGAGATTCTCCATGATGTTGTTGGAACATCAAGATATCATTGCGAAGTTTTGTGATCCTTCCCGGTAGAAAGAATTGAGCAAGGAATCGGGTAGTAAGATCCTCCCATGTGGTGATGGATCCTAATGGAAGATGTTCAAGCCAATGGCTAGCTTGATCGCGAAGGAAATATTGAAACAAATGCAAGCGCGTGCTTTCCTTATTTTAACCATCAAGGTCAAGTGAGTCCACTAGTTTTAGGAAATCCTTGAGGTGTTGGTTTAGATCCTCAGACAGAAGTCCGTGGAATGAGCATCCGTTTTGCACCAACCGGATGGTGTCGGATCGAAGAGGTACCACGTCTTTCCCTACGGGGAGCTCAATGGTATTCCTGTAGCCCTCGTAGCTAGGTTTGGAGTAGTCTCTAAGAGTGCGGATAGGATTCTCGTCTCCCATGGTGGTTCACGAGAATGGGTTACGAAACAGATAAAACAAAGAAAAGATAGACTACGAGAAAGCTAATATGTGGAAATTAAATCTTACTTGAAAGGATTCAAGCAAGTAGAATTAAGCTACACTATGATCAAAACCTAACTATTCCCCACGCATCGACGCCAAAAACTTGTTACGGTTGTCGTAAGGGACTTCTACAAGAAGTTTTACAACTCCCTAGGCAGTGTACCTAACCGTTGTAGTGTAGTATAGGCAAGACTCGAGGGTTGTTATCGTTCTCTAGGGGAATAGGTTGGGAAGGCTTGATCACGGTCTAACAGAATTCTAAGGGTTGAGAGAAGATTCTTTTTGTGTTTTTATATTTTATGAAAGCAGGTAAAATCATATATTGGAGAGGTGGTTTTGGTTTTAGCTATTAAACTAAATATAAACTACGCTACTGGTGATAACAATATAATAAAAGACTGTGTTTATTTAATCATGTATTACTCCCTAGATTGCTTCTCCTAGTGTTGTTGCTTTGTCACACTTGTGATGATCTATGTAATTATTTCCTAAGTCACGAACGAATTAAATGAACCCGCCGTCTATTTAATATTCCGTTAAGGCAACGCACAAGTAAGGTAGTATGAAGACTATTACAAGGCCCCTAAGAGTATATTAAATGCATTTGAAATATATTAAGAGTGGATCAACCATATAAGGGGCAAGGTAGTATGAAGATTGTTACCCGATGGTATCCTTTCTACACAATTATGTTTTCCTAGACATATCAACAGCGATACAGACAAAAGCTGGTTTTCTAAGACCTAACATGCATATTCATCACAAGAAGCAACACCACTAAGATCTACATCTTAGGTTTCATACAATCATAAATAAACACAATAGAAGGTTTAGCCAAGCATATTATAAATAAAGCAAGAACAATAATGAATCAAACAACACATAAACATATTGAATGATTAAGATAATCTTACTTGATTAAAACATGAATTGAAGGAAGTACAATAGGGTTTTGAGGCCCTAAAATCGTCCCTAACAGCTGCTAAATGAACTAGGGTTCGTCCCTTTCTTTTACTCTAAAGTTACACACTTAAAACCCTAAAAACGGATTTGTATATATAGGAAAATCATTGTGACGGCGTCGCGTGTTAATCGTGACGCCGTCATGAATAGAATATTCTAGATAATGGGCTGGGTCGTACAATCTGACGCCGTCGGGAGATATTGTGATGCCGTCTTGAGATGGGTTGTGACGACGTCACGTGTAATCTATGACGCCGTCTCCAGCTTCTGACTAGAAATTCTTGAGAGATGTTGGTGTAGATCCGTAGTCTTGTCCGTTTCTTCTCCAAATGAGCCAAAGTCACGTGTATTTCTTCCAAATGCCTTTCAAATGGAAAATACCTGAAAAGGAACGATTAAGTACCTATTTTGGGCATAAATGCACGATTTAGGAGGTCAAAACGACCTCGAAAAAGTGTATAAAATGACACCTCATCAACAACCCTCAGAGCCTATCCTTCTTCACGGTTCTTGTAATTTTCTGGTTAAGCCGAACTATTAATGAAGAGCATTGTCACCCTTAAACCAATCGTTACACCCAAATAGCCTTAGCCCACCTTGTATGTACTAATTTTTAGTACATTATTGTTTTAACCTAAGTTAACTATTTGAGTACACGGTTGCTAAGTCCTTATCCTTGTAAATACTATTTTGGGACGAGTGAGATTCATGGTAGTATTTATTTCGCCAAAGAATGGGGAAGAAAAGTTAAGTCAATACCCCCATATATTTGTTAGATGATCTCCATGTTATTTTGATCCACCTCAAATCGGGTCATTAGTTAGATTGTAAATATCAAGCATGTAAAAGCTCAAGTGTAGGGGTACGTGTTATAAATCCCAAGTTATGATGTATTATGTTATTAAAAAAAAGAGATTGATGTAGAGTTGTGTAGAGTTTGTATATCTTCGTCCGAGACTTGGCTTAGCAACCAAACCAGCGTGTATTCGTGTAAATAATTAGCTAATCCTTCCACTCTAAATTTACCCAAAGCCATCCAAATATTCCCATCCGTATTTGTTTCCATTATATGTTGTCTTACACCTACACCCCACAACCCTTTAAAAGACCTCTTAGATAGTAATGAATAATGCTTGCGCCTAGCGGTGGAGGTTTGATCCTTTACCAAGCCTATGGTAATTTATATGCTATGATAGGTAATGAGTGTTGATTCTCTGTTTCCTCTATGTTATAATTTATTATACACCCGAGTGAAAGAGAGAATCCTAAACACTTATGTAAGGTGCTAGTATATACTTTCCGTGCTTTTAAGTACAAGGTCTAGAAGGTTGTGTTGTAAAATACTTTTAAATAGTAGGTAAAATAATCCTCATATTGCTATTGTCTAGGTAGAAAAGCTCATTTGCTTCAGGACAAGCAAATCCCAAGTGTAGGGGTATTTGATGAGGTGTCATTTTATGCACCTTTTTGGGGTCGTTTAACCCCCTAAATCGTGCATTTATGCCCAAAATAGGTACTTAATCGTTCCTTTTTAGGTATTCAACATTTGGAAGGCATTTGGAGGAAATAATGTGACTTGAGCTCATTTGGAGAAAAAACGGACAAGACTATGGACCTACACCAACATCTCTAAGAATTTCTACTTAGAAGCTGGAGACGACGTCACAGATTACACATGACGCCGTCACAACCCATCTTAAGACGGCGTCACAATATCTCCAGATGGCGTCAAATTGTACGACCCAGCCCATTATCTAGAATATTCTATTCCTGACGGCGTCATGATTAACACGCGACGTCGTCACATCGATTTTCCTATATATACAAATCCGTTTTTAGGGTTTTAAGTGTGTAACTTTAGAGTAAAAGAAAGGGGCGAACCCTAGTTCATTTAGCAGCTGTTAGGGACGATTTTAGGGCCTCAAAATCCTATTGTACTTCCTTCAATTCATGTTTTAATCAAGTAAGACTATCTTAATCATTCAATATGTCTTGTTGTGTGATTCTTATATGTTCTTACTTTATCTTTAACATGCTTGGCTAAACCTTCTATTGTGTTTATTTATGATTGTATGAAACATAGGATGTAGATCTTAGTGGTGTTGCTTCTTGTGATGAATATGCATGTTAGGTCTTAGAAAACCAGCTTTTGTCAGTATCGCTGTTAATATGTAGAGGAAAACATGATTGTGTAGAAATGATACCATCGGGTAACAGTCTTCATACTACCTTGCCCCTTATATGGGTATCACTCTTAATATATTTCAAATGAATTCAATATTACTATTGGGGAGCTTGTAATAGTTTCATACTACCTTACTTTATGCGTTGCCTTAACGAATATTAATAGGACCGGGCAAGTTCGTGTAATTCGTTCATGACTTAGGAAATAATTACATAGATCATCACAAGTGTGACAAAGCAACAACACTAAGAGAAGCAATCTAGGGAGTAATACATGATTAAATAAACACAATCTTTTATTATATTGTTATCATCAGTAGCGTAGTTTATATTTAGTTTAATAGCTAAAATTAACCAATCTCTTAAACATATGATTTACTGCTTTCATAAAATATAAAAACACAAAAAAATCTTCTCTCAATCATTAGAATTCTGTTAGACCGTGATCAAAGCCTTCCCAACCTATTCCCTTAAAGAACGATAACAACCCCCGAGTCTTGCCTATTCTACACTACAACGGTTAGGTACATTGCCTAGGGAGTTGTAAAACTTCTTGTAGAAGTCCTTTACGACAACCGCAACAATTAAATATCCGTCTACATGCTCTACGTAATTTATTATTTTACATATGTACATTATATGTTAGTATTTTATAGAAATAAAGACCATTTTGAGAAAATAGTTAACAAAAAGGGACTAACGGTGCAAAAGACTCAACGACAGGGACTAATGGTGTAAAGTTAACTATTATGGGCATAAATTACCCTTTTACCCTTGGGCCTAGATGACTTATAATCCAGGGATTAACCATAAGGACACACGTATGTATGTTGGCAGAAACGTGTCTTCCATAGAGATATTAGCAGGGAAAAACCTTTATCACTTCATTCTATGTTAGGATCATCCTAAAAAGGTTCTTCAAGATTAAGAGTTGAAATCCATGGTGTTTTGATGAAATTGGTGATTCTTTATACATATTCAAGGATTAGATTTGATATCTCCTTCAAAGGTAAGTAATTGAATTAGTTTTAATTCATGATTATGATAGAATTTGGGGGTTTATGCTAAATTGAGGTTCTTTAGAACCATAGTCTTGAATGGTGATGAAAAAATATGGTTTAGAAAAATCATGTTATATTAAAATTAAGCTAATAATTAAGTTGTTATGTTGATTGTATCATTGGTGGAAGAGTTAGGATAGATTAAAGGGTATTGTTGAAGTTGTGGTTGATTTTGGGTAGATTTTGGTAAAAATAGTTTGCTGTTCAGATTTGTCACGAGCCTTAAGGGGTCTTTAAAATGTTTTAAGGAGCCAAAACCTTAAAAATATGTTAGTACATGTTTATACCTTCGCGTGGATATAAAGAACGTAAAAACCCGACTTAAAACGTGAGATATGGCCTTTTGAAGTTCGGCGAAACACTAAAATTTTTACCAGCTCAAAACTGTTTAGGATGCTTGCTGTCCAGATTTTAACGTCATGTTTTGACCCATTTCGAGTCCGAGTCGGCCAATACTTATAAAAGAAAACTTGCAGATTATGATTTTTCCTTCAAACCTAGCTTTCATTCAAACCGTAAGTCCTAATAACGAAGAAGATACGCCCTACCAAAGTCGGACTAAATCTAGGAATTTTATTTAAAAAAGTGAGCTGTTTGGATATTAAAAATTAGTTCTCAGGCGTTTTTGGGTCCGTTTGAGCTATAAAATCCTTAGTGAATATGATAGTAACACATATATATATTTTCTATTCTATATACGTTAAAAACTTTCAAAAACATTATTAGGTAAAGAATTCATGTGATGATTAGAATTTATGTTAATTAAAGGGGTGTTTGGCTAGAGCTTAAATTAGCATCTAAATAAGCAAATTTTGCTTAAGACATAAAGAATAATGATTTAAACATGTCTAATAAGCTGTGATATAAGTTTGGTGTAGATTGGGATAGCTTATTATGGGTTTTGGGTCGTTTTGGACATTTTGTGACAAGAAATTTGGTAAAAATTTGTTTTGTAACATTGAAACTAGGACAAATTTAAATAGGTTGTAGTCAAATTCTGGAAATATTGGTGGACTTTGAAGACTAGGGAAAAATATATTGACCTAGGTCTGTGTCTTAGCTCCGTTTCGCCGGGTGGAACGAGTCGTTTTGATACCCGAGGAATTTATTAGAAAATAAACGGTAAAGGTTGTCTGAAACTGCACATCAGATTTCAATTGAGTATAAGTCCAAAATTTTGTATAGAAGTCACCTTTGATGTAAACAGAAAACTTGTAGATGACACATTAACTTAAAATTACCAAGTCGAAACAGCCCAAACGGATATACAGTTTATGAGATACGACCGTTTTCCCGAGACTAAAGTAATATGGGAAAATCTCATATTTGATACTTGTTAGTATATTGACCATTTGACTAAATTTTTACAAAAACTAATATGGTCGGATCCACATATCGGAAAAATAGACTCGTCTACCTTTCCGTAGACATAAGAACCGAATTGAGACCATTTAAGGTTTAGGAATTATGGGCTATTGAAGTTGTATAAAATATGAAAATCCTAAAAGCCCACATGTTTGGGCTTGCAAATACTTAACTTTGACATACTTAGGCTCAATTGTTTTATAAAAACTTATTCATATTTATTTGCGTAATATTTATACATCCTAAGTCGCGTCTTTATTTTTAGGTTGTTTTTATAGTTTTACTCGGCCTTCCGACGATCATTCCTCGTTATCTATTCTCGGTCTCTCGACGTTTATATCTTGATATTATTATCACATTGCTTAAAGGTGAGTTCATAGCCCCTCTTTTACTCATTTAAATGTTTTACAAACTCCTTGGGGGAGATACATGCTACCTTACTTACTTTTTACATATGGACACAAGTGTTTAAACTGTATGCTTATCCTGATATATTATTGCCTAAGTACTACTACTGACATTAAGTCCCCTATATCATGAACCGTTAATTACTTTTTGTGAAGTAAACGTGAATGTTGTAAATAGATCTATTGGGACTGACAATCCCCGTTCGGGTATACAACAACAATATCACGTCAAATGAACGCATTTAACATTTGAGGTATTATTTTGGTGTTTGGCAGAACATCCAATCACGAGGCACAAATCTAGGTAGGATTTGCATAGCGTTAAGGTTCGGTGTCATGAGCTTGGGGCAATAATAACTGTTTTTGACTTCTGAATGTGTTTCATTAGTCTACTATTACTGAAATCTTGTGGTCCACTGTTTTACTTATAAAACTTATAAATTCACTCAACATTATTTGTTGACATTTTTAGGTCCTTAAGGTGTTGTCTTGGAAGAAAGTCGCACGACATATTTTGAAGACTCTGCATACTTTTACCATTCGATAAAACTTTCTTTTACACATTATGGAATGTTTAAACTATTGGGACCTCTCTTTTATAAACTCTGATGTTTTATTATATATCAAATGTGTAACTTTTTAAAATGTCTCATTTAGAGGTCGTTTTCTATAACTTGTACTATGTGCTGTGAAGTAGCACCCCAGTTACCTTCCGCTGCTATCCGATTTTGTGGGTATTACAGATTGGTATCAGAGCACTCGTTATAGAGAACTAGGTTGCATTTAGTACATAGACTATAACTATTATACATATTAGGAGTTCCTTAATGCTTTATCCAATATCCGTGCAAGTACACTTCCTAAACACTAATGTTGTTATATTTATAACATCACTATTAGTATTATATAAAGGATATTTATATAAATACTTGTTTTGCTTTTTGATTCCTTACACCAATCTTCGGGAGTACCGCTATTTATTTATATAAAAGTAATTTATATAAATGTTGACTATTTTTGATAACTTATATCTACTTTCTAGAGCATCACTATATTTTATATAAGGTTTCTCTATATGAATACTAAAACTCTTCCAAGACATTGTGAATTATACAATGGTCTCTAAACTTTTCTTAAGACATTATGAGTGACATAATGGTCTCGTTTATTTTCAAGACGTTGTGAGTGATACAATGATCTCTAAAACCTTCACAAGACATTGTTAGCGAAACAATAGTCCCTAAAATTTCTCATGATTTTACATAATACCATTTTTTTATGATATCGAAACTCGACACAGTTGATGATCCCATTGGTTATTTTACTATTCGACTCTGAGTTTGAGCACTCGCCACGAACTTCTGAAATGCATACGTCGTCACGTAACCCACTGCATAGAAACATGCCGGCTAATTGGAATACGACAATTAACTTGTCGCCTCGTACATGGCGCCTTGGAACACCTACTTTTGAAACGCGACTCATTAACGCCTTATTTTCTCTTTATTCCTTGTGATTTTGGAGAATCATGCCACTAATAAGACAATTGCTAAAGTTCAGCAGCTATCAAGTGACTTATAGCTCAACGTATGGCTGACATGCTCTTTCACCTAGAGCGGTGTCACACCCCCAAACAGGGTCCCGTCGGAATAGAAAACCGAAGGCGTGACGTTGTCATGGATATCACAACCACAAGGTACAAGAACGACCTCTAAAGGGTACGTTTGAAATTCATACTTGTTACATTAATAAAATAGATAGTTTTACTTTCATTTCAAAAGGAAGTTTTAAAAGTTTGCGGAAGCGAAATAAAAGTTTGCGAGACAGGTAACAAGCATGACAATTTAAAAGTCTTGAAATCAGTAGACACATAGCAAGAAGACTTCATATAACACCTTGAGCAGATATCCAAGCTAAGCACCTGAAAACATTGCTTAAAACGTCAACAAAAGTTGGTGAATTCATAGGTTTAAATTTAACGCAATAGCGTGGACCACAAGTCATGAAACGTATGTGACTATTATAACGGATACAATATCACACATAAAAGAAATGTTTACGTTGCACTAAGCTCATGAAACCAAAGCTAATCACGAAAGCAACATATATAATCATGCCAAGTAAAGCATGCCCTGACATGTGTCCCAAACCAAAGATCACCTAAACGTAATGAAATTCGACATGACATACATCCGTTAATCCGTACCTCCGATACAAGTAAGCGCTACTTACCCGAATGAGGGTTATTAGCCTCAATAGATCTATTTATTCATTTTCACTCACTTAACCAGCTAGTCGGTCATAGGTAATTAACGGTTCATGATAGTTCATGCAATAGTGGGTTTGTACACAAAACTTAGGCAACACATAAACAAGTAAGGATAACGTAAAACTCTTGTGTCTATTTTTAAAAACAAACAATGTTTTCACCCCAAAGTTAGAAACGTAAGAAAAGTAGGTAAAAGTGTGAGGTTATGAACGCACAGTAAATGGTGAAGTAAAGTAGCTGAAAATGAATGATCGCGCGATGATGCACAACTGTGCCCGGTCACTACCTAGTAAATAACGGTTTGGTTCAGAATTGATACGACGTGAAATTATGATGGTGCATACGAGTTTTCAAGCGTAGATCTACTATTGATTTAAGAAAAGTTTTAGTATTGTCGGTTGTGTGGTGGTTGTAACGGTTTTAACTCGATAAATATATTATAGTAATTAGTGTGTGTGTGTGTGTGTGTGTGTGTGTATATATATATATATATATATATATATATAATATAAGAGAAGTAAATAAGAAAAAATAAGTTTCGGCGATTTATCCGATATCCCAAATTAATAATTTATTATATATTGATATGAGTGTCTTCACATTTTTAATTTACGTAGCAAGTAATAGAAGTTTTATTTTCATGAAAGTTTAAGGAAAATATTTAGTACTTTTTTACAAAAGTATGTAGTTTAGTTTACTTTTCAAACTTAAGTATAAACATAATTTATTAATTATAAAATAATACAAATTCGTCCTTTTGTCGGGCGTTTTTAAGAAAATATGTTTTACAAATTTTTCTAAGTATAAAGATTTTATAAAAATTTCGACATGCCCCATTCGTTTATATCCGTTTTTCAAAGTCTTAAACTTTATCAAACACCACTCTCAAACTAAAATTCACATTTCCCGACTAATACCAAAACCATACATTTCATTCAAAACTCATCCCAACAATTTATTTTCTACAACAAGTCCATATAGTTAAAACGCTTAATATATAAATGTGTTATATACGTAAATAAGTTATAATATTTATACATCATCTTATAAGTGTAAAAATATGCAATAAGCCCTTAACGAAATAAGCCGAAACCTATTGGGCTTTTAGGCCCAATAAGCCTAAACGAAAGACCCAAAATGTAATACGTCCAAAACTTGACCAATAAGCAAACGATTAAGCAAATAAGCTTTTAGCTTACCAAATAAGCTATAAATAAGCTACCTTGAATAAGCCAAGCCGTGGCTTATAGCCCACGGTTTGGGCTTGGTGTTGGGCCGAGACCTACGAAATCAAACAAACAAGAGTGGGGCTTATTTATTAAGCCCGTTAAGCTCAAAACCTTACTAGTTATCAAATAACTCATGAAAATAAGCTAAGAAAATAAGACGAAACTTGGATAAGCTTAAAGTTCAAACCTTTATGGTTTTCCCTTTGGTTCGACACGCAAATAAGCTTAAATAAGCACTTAGAGCTTATTAATAAGCCAAAAATAAGTAATAAGCACTTTGGAAAAATATTTATTTTTGACAAAATAACCACAATATCACAACTACACTTTCCTTTTATTTATTTATATAAATTTCGACATACTTACAAAACCTTTTAAGGTTTTTGTAAATTTTAAAGCTTTGATTTTTACGAAACGGTTTGTACAACTAGCTTATTCACATGGTAAGAATCAAGGAAGTACAAGAAAAATATGAAAAAATGAACTTACGAAGATGATGGATTAAGAGGTGATTAGAAGCTAACGAACAACCCGAATGATACTTAAAATACCCAAACTAACTATATAAATCAACCCCGAATAAACTCTAGCTTCATAATCTTGATCAAAAGTGGTAAAACATGGGTTTATATGTGTGTTTGGGGGCGGACGAGCAAGAGAGCGAGGAGAGGGAGAGATTTTGTGATGTGTGTGTTTTTCTAGAGTGAGAAAATGATGAGGAATGAATGAGTAGGTGAAATATATTTATCCTTGATTTCAAATTAAGAATCCTAGGATGTTTATTATCTAGGAGACAAGGCTGGCAAGATTTTAGGGAGAATGTTGGTGCTTGTGTGTGTGTGACGTGACAAGGAGGACAAAAGGAGAGGAAAAATGTTTTTGATTTTTTAATCATGCAAATGGTATCCCATGATCAAAGATATTTATTTTACCATTTAGATATTTTTCAAACGACGTCGACGGTATAAGCAAAAACTGAAAACGCGCGATAAATTAAAATAAAATTCTGAAAATTTAAATATTTAATGGAAACATAAAAACACGTTGTTTCCTAAAAGACTACGTTAATTAGCAAGCCGGAATGCATCCGGTAATGATTCTCAGATACACGAGTGTGAACTCCCCGATTAAATGAAAATTTGCACGTAATTACTAAAAGTCAAACTAAAGTACAAAATGTCAACTATGATAATTAGAAATTTTTACGAGGCGTGACATCCTTTCCCCGTTAGAAAAGCTTTGTCCTCGAAGCTAAGACGTGACATTCAGTGCAGCTACAGATTTAGCAAATAGATGCGAGTATTTCTTATGAAATTGATCTTCACGTTCCCAGGTAAACTCGGGACCTCTTTTCAAGTTCCAACGAACATTAACGATCGGGATACGACTTTGCTTTAGACGTTTGACCTTACGTTCCATGTTTTTGACGGGTTCTTCGATGAAGTAAAGCTTATCATCGATGTGGATCTTATCCAACGGAATTACTTGTGTTTCATCGGACAAACACTTTTTCAAGTTCGATATGTGGAAAGTACTATGGACTCTGCTGAGTTGCTCTGGGAGTTCGAGTTGATAAGCAACGGTTCCAACCTTGGCGAGAATCTTGAAAGGTCCAATATAATGTGGGTTCGGCTTTCCCTATTTTTCGAAATGTATCACCCCTTTCCATGACGACACTTTCAACATGACCTTATCTCTTACTTGAAACTTAAGGGGCTTTCGTCTTACGTTAATATAACTCTTCTAACGATCATGAGTGGCTTGAATTCGGCTCTTAATTTGGATGATCTTCTCTGTCGTTTCATGAACAATCTCTGGGCCAGTGAGCTGACTATCCCCAACCTCAGCCCAGCAAATAGGAGATCAGCACTTACGACCATACAACGCTTCATATGGTGCAACCTTAATACTCGTATGGTAGCTGTTGTTGTACGAAAACTCTACTAAAGGCAAGTGTCTATCCCAACCTTTTCAAAAATCAATCACACATGCACGAAGCATACCCTCTAAGGTTTGGATGGTCCTCTCGCTTTGACCATCAGTCTGCGGGTGATAAGTTGTACTCATATCTAATCGAGTACCTAAAGCTTTCTGAAGCGATTGCCAAAAATAAGAGTAAATCTACTGTCTCGATCTGAGATGATTGAAACCAGCATTCCATGCCTTGAGACTACTTCCTTCAAGTATTGTCTCGTCAGCTTCTCCATGGAATCCGTTTCTTTCACTAGCAAGAAATGTGCAGACTTACTGAGACGGTCAACGATTACCCAAATCGTACCTTGACCGGTTGTCGTCTTTAGTAACTTGGTAAAAAAATCCATTGTGATATTCTCCCATTTCCATTGAGGGATCTCTGGTTGAACTAATAAACCATACGGTTTTTGATATTCGGCCTTAACCTTGGCACACGTTAAGCACTTGCTAACATAGATGGCGATCTATGCCTTCATGTTAGGCTACCAATACAGTTTCTTCAAGTCGTGGTACATCTTATCCGATCCGAGATGAATGGAATACTTTGACTTATGCGACTTGTGCATAATCAAAGCTCTCAGTTCACCTAGACATGGAATCCAACTCCTATTCTTCAGGCATAACTTTCCATCAGAACGGGGTTCTAACTTCTTAATCATACCGCATAAATCCTCTGCTTAGAAATTCTCTTCCTTTTTTGCCTTAATCTGAGTGTTCAAAATTTGTGCGGGAAGGTTCAATCCTATAGTCATCACTAAGGATCTAACTCTTAATGGCTTAATCCTTTCCTTTCGCTCAGTGCATCTACCACCGCGTTCGCCTTTCCTGGGTGGTAACAAATCTCACAATCGTAATCGCTTAATAGTTCTAGCCATCGGCGCTGTCTCATGTTTAACTCATTCTGATCAAGAATGTGCTGTAAGCTCTTGTGATCAGTGAACACGACACACTTTGTACCCTACAGATAGCGTATCCACATCTTCAGGGCGAACACTACTGCTCCTAGTTCTAAGTCATGGGTGGTGTAATTCTTCTTATGAATCTTGAGTTGGCGTGATGCGTAGGCTATAACCTTCTCATTCTGCATCAAAACGACACCTAATACTTTGTGCGAGGCATCGAAATAAACCACAAAGTTCTCACTACCCTCTGGTAAAGCCAAAATCTGTGCACTACAAAATTTGTGTTTCAGCATCTAGAAAGCAGTTTCCTCCTTTTCTCCCCACTCAAACTTCATGCATTTCTGAGTCAACTTCGTCATAGGCTTGGCAATCTTTGAAAAACCTTTGATGAATCGTCGGTAATAACCAGCAATACCTAAAAATTAACGAATCTCGGTGGGAGTCTTGGGTGATGCTCAATCCTTGATTGACTCAATCTTAGCAGGATCAACGTGAATGCCTTCGCTATAATCACATGACCGAGGAATTGCACCTTCGGGAGCCAAAACTCACACTTCGAAAATTGGCATACAATTCATCCTTCTTAAGTAATTCCAATATTAACTTAAGGTGTTCTTCATGATCTTCCTTGCTCTTGGAGTAGATCAGAATGTCATTAATGAAAACGATCATGAATTTATCTAGGTACGGTTTGCACACTTGATTCATCAGATCCATGAATATCGTCGGTGCGTTGGTCAATCCAAAAGGCATTACTTGGAACTCGTAGTGACCATAGCGAGTCCTAAACGCCATCTTTGGGATGTCATCCTCACGAACTCTGTGTTGGTGATAACCGAATCTCAGGTCGATCTTTGAGTAGACACTTGACCCTTGCAACTGATCAAACAAGTCGTCGATTCTCGAAATTCTTTATAGTAAGTTTATTTAGCTCATGATAGTCGATACACATCCGAAAAGATCCATCTTTCTTTTTGACAAACAAAACTGGAGCTCCGTGGGTGAGGAACTGGGTCTTATAAATCATTTGTCAGAAAGTTCCTTTAGTTGAGTAGACAATTCCTGCATCTCTGACGGTGCTAACCGGTACGGGGATTGTGCTATAGGTGCAGCACCCGGGACCAAGTCAATTTGAAATTAACTTGCCGCGTCAGCAGAAGTCTAGGCAAATCTTCTGGAAAGACTTCTGAAAAATCCCGTATGGTCGGTACGTCCTCAAGTCGCTTCTCTTTCGACTTATTTTAAGCCTTTTTCTCTATAACTTGAGCCAGAAACATTTGGAATCCTTTCTTAATATATTTCTGGGTCTTGGTACACGAGATGATACTCAATCTCGACTTGTCTCCACCACTACATCCATCTCCTAGGATCTCCAGCACTTCATTCCCATAGGGGATACGTACGACCTTCTCGTCACAGATAATCACGGCTTGATATCTCGACAACCAATCCATACTGATAATGACGTTGAAACTACCGAGCTCTACGGGCATTAAGTCAATATTGAACGGGTGACCTAATAAACCTAATGTACAACCTCTAAGTATGGTACTAGATCATGCGACTCTACCTTCGGCTAACTTAACATAGTACTTAGTGTCTAAGGTAGATGGGATGATGTCACTTAAAGGGCTAAATTTAGCGGATGTGAGGCTTCTATTAGATAGTTTCTATATACTTGCAATGATTGCGTCCTTTGCTTTAACTTCAGGTCCATTAGAAGTTTTGTCGGTACGAGAATCTCATAATCTTCATGATTCTAACTCACTAAAAGGTAGGTCAACGAAAGGAAATCTCATAGTTCTCTTGGTTATAATCCCATTAGAAGGATAAGTTCATTATGTTCTAGAATCTTACAATTCATAATTATCGTGACTACAGGGGACGTGATTTGCTCTTTTCGCTAAAGGTATGGTATCTCTTCATGATAAGGTTGAGAACTATCTACTTAGTTACGGCGCTTATGAATACGAATACACATGACCAATACAACTCACGAATACGCACGCAAAATATCAGTAAAACATGTATACAATGAAATCCCATTGAGAATATAGAGAAGAGAAAAGAAGATAGAAATGGAAAGTGAAGATAAATTGACAAAAAATTTAAGGTGACTATTCTCAGCATAACATGGTCCTTCCTAAATTACACATAGGTGATCAGGCTATGTATCATTTAGGGACTAACGATGAAATGCTCATTTCGTCAAACTAGTGTTATGTTTAAAAATTTATATGGTATAAACGGTATGGTTTATAAGGTAGCAAAACGGTTCATAAGGATGAATACAAGATAGTTCATATAACGACACAAGGTATTTTTGTAAGATAGCATAAAATAGTTTAAGAGGTGATATCAAAATAGTTTACGAGAAAGTCACGTGACAGTTTATAATGTAATAGTAAGCGGTTTATAATATGGTAACAAATAGTTTACGAGTTGACAACAAAATGGTTTATAAAACGACAACAAAATATTTTATAAGATGATACCAGAATAGTTTATGAAATGATAGTGAAATGGTTAATAAACTATCAACAAAATGGTTTTGTAGACCGACGGTAAAATAGTTTTTAAAATGACAACAACTCTGTTTATGAGACAATACTAAAATAGTTTATACAATAACATCCAAATAGTTTATACTAGTAAATGGTTTATAAAATATTAGTGAAATGGTTCTTAAGACGGTAACAATTTCAAGGAGCAGCTTACACAAATTACTAGGGGATTGAAGGTAACCGACAGAATCGTCATGTCACAAAATGAAGTTTAAAACACCCACACAATACACGAAATTCACAAGGATGTGCCAGTGCAATTCTCTTAAGAGATATGGTCTAAGTCTACTTAGGTTTCACTCGACAAGGTAGGAAAATCTCTCTTTAAGTATTAGCATTATCATTGACGACGTTAGAGTTCCCACGAGCTTTTACCTTCCAACTCTGGTTCACACGGTTCAGCTTTGGACAATCATTCTTGTAAGGTCCTGGCTTGCCACGCTCATAATAGGTACCTCAGGTTCCTAATTTGCCACTGGGGGCCTCTAGGTTGTTATCGAAATAGGTGTCCTATAATCTCCAGTCATATAGCCAACTCTCTTGTAGTTGTTGCACTTAACAGTGCACCACCCAGTGTGGTGCAACTTACACTTGTTGCAGAAAGGTAACTTTCCTACATATCCATTCTTGTTATTTGGCATTCCTTTTGTCGTTTACTTTGTTGTTGGCATTCCTTGCCACCTTGGCTTCCTAACGTACGACTTGATCCATCGAATCATGAGCCATGCGGATTTTTGCCTCATAGACAGCAATAGCTTCAATAGCATTAGCAATTTGTTGGGTTACAATATGCTCGATCCTCGCGTAACTCATTCCTTATCTTGTTGTCGGTATTTTCTTCAAAATTAAACAGAGTAAAGAAAATAAAATAAGTCGAATTTCAAAAGTCGCGTTTCCTAAATGAACGTTACAAGGTGACGGGTTAAAGTCGTGTGTGAATTATTCGGCACGTTTCCAGAAATTACGAGGAGTAAGAAAGATTAGGACGTTATGAGGTAACGTAAGTGTTTCGACAGTATGGGGCGAGTGTTCAAACTCGTATCCGGGTTCAGATAGTGCAAAAATTAGTGGGGTCGGCAGATTGTGACAAGTTTCAAGGTTTTGTAAAACCATGTTATGTAAAGTCATGAAAACGTTTTTAAGGATCATCGTATAACTCACGATGTTTTAGAAATAAACGAGATCATTGTTTCACTCACTGTGTCTTAGAAATACTCGAGACCATTGCTTCACTCACAATGTCCAAGAAAAAGTTTTAGTATTTATATAAATAACCTTTATATAAAACGATGTAGGATGCGTGCAATGCAAAACAGACTCGAGGAAAAAATAAACGTAAATGCAGGGAAAGATAAACGCAGGGCAGAGATAAACCCATAGCATAACAAGTTCGAGGCAAAATGATACTCACGTATACGCCATAACAAGAGCACATATAAGGCACACGTTAACGCATGTATAGGCAAAAAGACACATAAGGATCACATACTGGTTATAGACCAGACCTTGTATATACTACCTGGTTCTCTATAACCTTGGCTCTAGATACTAATCTGTCACACCCCTAAATAGGGTCCGGTCGAAATAAATAACCGGAGGCGTGACATGTCATGGATATCACGATCACAAGGTACAAAGAACGACTTCTAAAGGGTACGTTTTAGAAAATCATACTTGTTACATTAATAGAATAAATAGTCTTACAATCATCCCATAATGAGTTTCAAAAAGTTGCGGAAGCGTAAAAAAAGTTTGATAAAAGTTTAACAAGCATGATAAATCAGAAGTCTTGAAAATGGCTGTCACATAGAAAGAAGACCTCAACTAGCACCTTGAACATATATCCAAGCTAAGCACCTGAAAACATTGTTTAAAACGTCAACAAAAGTTGGTGAATTCATAGGTTTAAATTTAACGCAATAGTGTTGACCACAAGTTATGAAACGTATGTGACTATTATAACCGATACAATATCACACATAAAAGAAATGTTAACAAGTAAGGATAACGTAAAACTCTTGTGTC
>BQNB010058181.1:0-19490 GCA_026074375.1 Tanacetum coccineum
ACAAATAGCTAAATTGTTTGGCTTTTTAAGTCTTTTCATAAACACAATAACCCTATCATTACCATGACCTTTATTCATTTTATTGAAACGGAAAGCATTATTTCAAAATCAAAGTAAATTTTCAGTCAACTACGTAACTCTGTAAAATGTGACTTGCAATCAAATGTTGTACTTTATCCCTTTAAATCCCCTATAGTTTCTTCAAACAATGCCACTGTGGATATATTGGCTATCGGTTTGCCATGAATGTAGTACAACCAATAATGCATGATGCACCAAACACTAACGTAGGTTAGGACGTGCAAGCCTACACGTTACAATGCATAGAGCTGAACTAGTGATGCATATTGCACATATACTGAGCCACACAACACAATACTTTAGGCTATTGTCTTAAGTGAACGCATCTTGGTTTATGTCAAGTCAACTGTTGCAATTTTCTATCGATGCCTAAAAGATAAAAATGCATCTAATAACTGAATTAAGATGTAATATATCGTAAGTATAAAAAAAACTAAAAAAATAATGATCTTACTTGCTGATGGAGGCTTTGTAAGCATTTGTATAAAAACACCTGCAACATTAGTATGATTATATGACTTCTCCCCGATGTCATCACATATAGCAAGCTTTATTGCTGTTGATTGATCAATCAACCTCAGTGGAATTATTCCAGGTGAGTCCAAAATCTGGCTTCCAAAACAAACCCACCTATTACAAAGATCATAAAGGAAATACAATATTACTTAAATTTTAAATTAACTCTACAAAGACAAATAAATTAGAGACCGCAATGTTTGCCCAGTTTTGTTTTGTTTCATCACGAGTGAAATACATTGTAAATATTGTTATACAATACTGTGGTTTTAATCATATTAGATGTATTAATTATCAATAAAAAGTACATAAGGGTGTTGGCAGCTCCGCCAAACTCGACCTAGCTTGTTTTGGACCAATACCTAAAAATCACCCTTTGTCCAACCTGCTCATTTAACCGCCTTGGAGCAGCTGGGCACATACTTCGCTTCAGTAAACGATTGATCAAAGATGATTTACCAACATTTAGATAACCAACTATTCTAGCTCGCACCTATAATAAATTGTAACATGTCTAGTAAGAAAATAAGGTACAACCGTATTAGGATTGACAATCACAAACACATAGATGTAAAATCAGTTCTAAAAGTAATGACTGTTTTAAGATTCTGTACAACTCACTGCGATAGGAAGCATCCCCCTTGCTCTACGTTTTATATTCACTTCTGCTTAGTAGAGGTCACTTGTTGCAATAACCTAAGCCTACTAAAAAAACAAATTACACAAAACTTCTTTAAATTAATAATCAATACCTGTAAAAGAATTTTCTTTTAATTTACTAACCGGAGGAATCTTCGAATAAATGTAATGGTAAGTATCATCAGCACTTTAAATAAGAAATCTCATACAACCCCTATATAAGACAGTTTCACATTAAAATGGCATGACTTATGAAGTTTTGCGATCATTGTAGCAGGAATGAATGCTCCAAATATGAAGAGAATAGGGACATCCAACATACCTTGCATATCATTTAGTGTTTTAGTCTTTTATCCAAATTTAGCAGGACAATAGTGAATAAGAAATAAATTATATTATCAAAGAAAGTTTTAACTTGATAACGGTCCAATTCTCGTATGCATCAGGAGACCACATGTTTGGGCTAGAAATACGTCGTAGGATTCCGTTCAGGCACTTCGAGCTGGTGCATAAGACATGGCAGTCCACACAAGGACCATAAGAGGTACCATGTAATCTACTATAAGGCTTCTAATCCAACCTGCAAGTAGAAAGTGTGAAGCCAACATCGTCTAATAATCAACAAAAGCGCGCCATTGTCAAAGAGAAAATTTGATATAAATGTAAAGAAAAAAATTGACTTGGACCAGGAGACAAATAATTTATGTCAGTTACTGTATTATGATATCAAAGAATCAAGTAAACTCTGTTGAAAAGCAATAAAGAGAAGTGAGAAGTTGTAGTGCAATAGTTTCAATGTTGGCTTGTTATATTATAAGATGTTTCTTTCTGGTTGTTGGTAATTCTATTCTATTGGCTTATTTTTATGGCTAAAAGTGTCCTTGTTTTATTCAGTGTTGTTTGAGCAACCATTAATAAAAATACACGAAGTGCTTCTTTGGCATATGTAAAACTGAATAAGTAGGATGGAAGTAACCTGAGCCTCATCTATATTAGTAAATCATGTTAAACCTCAAGCAGATAATTACACTTAATTACCTAATTGCTAACAATTGGGATGCCTTTTTCTAATATAATCTGCAACCGTTGTGTATTAAAGTTAGTCAAAGCTACCGTCTTAATCCTCCCGTGTCTGCAAAAAAAAGGCATATGGTTGCTAACAACAGACAAAAAACCAACACTATATAACAGAGTATAGTTAGTGGAGTCATACCACTTGTGCACCAAAACACAAACCACAATATGCTTCATTGTGTTCAAGCCTGCCACCGTGTCCTTGCAAATGAGGTTAACGACCAGAAAACACATCAATAGATAGTTAACGACTAAAAATATAGAAACATGGTAATATGCAAAAGAGGTTAACGATAAAAAACACATCAAGTGATGCCTCGTACCAATATAGAAATTCTATGAAGCCTGCAAACAAAACATGGAAATTTCAAACCATTTACTGATTTATTGGTTGTTTTGGTTATGTTTTCACTCTAATGGGTCAAATAAAAGAATGGCAAAGCTGCACGGGTTAAACGTATCTAAAGTCGCTAATATAATTCTAATTTATACAATCTCCTAACTCATATGCAATAACATCAATAAGATGAAAGTACCTTCTAGCTCTCTTCTCTGAAAGACTCCCTTTGTTAACCTGCCATGTTGCCTAATCCTTTTCCTTATCAAATTTTAGAATTTCTGCATAAGTTAGTGAGAATGTTATACCATACAGTAATATCAGGACAATTCATATGAGAAATGGAAATGAAGAGATTGTCTTACTTGTGTGATAGAATTATGATCTTACACAAAGCATGTTTCATAAATTGAATACATATCGGTAAGTAAATTTATTCCAGACACAAAAGCAAAGATGGATTTCGTTTTATTAGCGATAATATCAAATCTTGTCCAGCCAAACACTCCTTTATTCCAGTTACCAAACACCTCTGTAATGTAGACAACATCAATAAACACCCCTCTATAATAGACTAATCTTACAAACATCAACATAAAAAACTATTTGAACCCACAACAAACTAATCTTTCAAACTTTTAGAAATCTAATGATATGCT
The DNA here is from genome assembly GCA_026074375.1 of Tanacetum coccineum. Lineage (NCBI taxonomy): Eukaryota > Viridiplantae > Streptophyta > Magnoliopsida > Asterales > Asteraceae > Tanacetum > Tanacetum coccineum. The sequence goes on from BQNB010058181.1 coordinate 3,307, forward strand.
ATATCCTACAAACATGAGCAGTTCAAGCCCAAAAGGACAAAAGTATTGAGAAAAACTAAGGAAAAGAGTATGGAATCAGATAATAGAGAGGGAATAAAAAGTAGGAAGGTGCTCAGAAACTGTCTGAATGTTCATGTTTTTTATATCTTATTTAAGATGTCTAAGTGTCACTTATTTGTCGTAGCTTTCGTAAATTCGCACAACATGGTCAGTGCTTTATTCTAGATTTATATAACAAAGGCTAAAAACTATTTTCACAGAAAACAGATGATGAATTATAGAAGTTTTGTAATTGTACCAGTTCCTTCAGGTCACTCATGTCCTCCAGAACACCATTCCATGTAGCAGGAATATCTAAAAACATTATGTCTACATTGTCAAACTTGCCACCTTGTAATTGAATTGAAAGTGTAGTAGACGGCTCCACTCGCATGAGATAATACAATACCTGTCATAGAGAAGCACATCTGAATTTAAACTACAGATGCAAAAGGGTCGTGAACTCATGAAATTGTTAAAACACACTTCATAGACCATTTTGATTCCATAGGCCCAACTTAAAACGTGAAATTCAGTCAATTATAAAAAAGTGGTCATTAGGCCCCATTATTACTGTGCAAATAAGATTTCTACAGAAGAACTAATCTACTTATATATTTCTTTACCTGCGTCACTTTCTAGAATGCATGAGCATAGAAATAAAGTCACCTAAAAATTGATGCAGTTTAGACGTATTTGTATGGTGCAAAATATGTGGTATATATATCAACAGATTTAGATTATTTTGAAACAATCATGGCTGTCATAGAACCTTACAAAAATATATACGTTATTGTGTTTGTTATAATTTTGCTAATATGTCTTTACTGAGCGTACAACAATATAAGTATAATGAAGTATACTAAAAATGTATCTATACTATACCAAAACACATCCTTTATGTGTTGCTATATGCAAAGTCGTATTCCCTTTAGCATTAGCCATACTTATCAACGACGGATCCACCTTAATCAGCTCTTTAAGCACATCATGATTTTAGCCTTTCACAACGGTAACAAAACCCTGATAAAGAAAAAAGTTATAGATAAATAGCTGAAAGTATAGAGGGCAATGATTATTAATTTTGCTGAGCCTACATAAGCCAACGTCATGTTAACTTTTGGTCAACACCCGCCAACAATGCGTGGGGCTAAACGGTTACCCAACCTGCCTATTTTCCACTTGTAATAGAACCTTATATAGAAACCAAACTCCTGAAATGACACTTAAAAAAACATCACACCCCAAACTGATATCCTGAATTCAAGAACTCGTTAAGTTCCAATGTCACCAAAATGGCTGAATAGACACACATAAATACTTGGATATAAAAAAAGGCAGGTATATACCTTAAGATGAAGATCGAGGCTTTAGTAATTCAAACTATCCCAACAGAAGCACATGTGCCGGATAAAAATCTACAAACTAACAACATAATATCCTAATCAAGTTTAACACTCTCATAATCAATCAACATGACTCTACAACAAAATAAATAAATAAAAGAACAATTTTAATAACCTCGTGAATGTATAACACTTGCATGGAACACTCTTCCTTTTTGAAGATCATCAAATAAAAAGCTTGGTGGTTATGGTGGTGTGGGGATGGGCAGTAGTGCCTAGTTTACAATTTTCATTTGTCACAAAAAACAAACCAATTCTGATATTATGATTGTAGACAGATTGTCCTTTATGTCTTCCCAAGCAATTGATTCTAGACACTTTTTGTAGGCACATAGCCGCAAAGGATATCGAAAGAAAAAAGGTGGAGTAGGAATGTGTGGGTCTACAGATAATGAAGAGTTAGCGTGGTTATTTTTTTTATTTTTTGGGGTGGATGTAAACTAAAAATAAATTCCAAATTTATGGAAATCAACTTAGAATAATTATCTCTTAATCAAATTATGTTATAGATTTACAAAATATTATTCTTTGCATGACCTTATATATTTTAATTTGGTACATGTATTCAAAAATATCTATTGGCCTAGTGGTAATATTGATTCTTAATATTACAAACAATTCAAGTTTAAATCTTGTAGGTGACATTATTTTTATAAAAAAATATCAATTTTGTTAAAATTGATTAGGTGGCTTTAATTTGAAAATAATTTATAATGATATGGCTATAATTGTGATGACATGGCAATAATTAATGATGACATGACATTGTGGGATGATTAGTAAGCATTATGATGTGGCATGCATCCTCTTATATATAATGTAAAGAAGATATATATATGTATATATATATGACGTGGCATTATGACGCGGAATAAAATAGTAAAATGCCTCCTGTTATATAATATATATATATATATATATATATATATATATATATATATATTATAAATAAGGGGGTGGGGGGGGGGGGGGGGGGGGGGGGTGCGGGCGGGTGGGGCGGCAATGCACGCCCTGTATGGAGGGGCGGCGCCTTTTGAGTATCATTGGAAAACTTTAAGTAACGGTTAATGAAGTATGAACAATGTTAAATTATAATAGTGTGAATAACGAATAAAAAATATATTAATGGTAATTTGATAAGAGAAAATAAAACTTAATAAACTATTCGCAATTACAAAGTATGATACAAAAAAGCATACATTAATATATAAGTTCAGTCACATGTAAACTCTTACTCGCTACAGAAAGAGAAGTTCTAGCCATCATCAAGATGGAATCTCAGCACCAGACAGTAAGTAAGAAAATGAAAAACATACTTATATGAGTAAAGAACATTAGAAATAATTCAATGTGATTTTTCCCCAGCCATCATCAAGATGGAATCCCAGCTGTGATTTTTTTTCCAATTTAAGTAGTTACATAGTTTATGAAGGTTAAAAATATTTTTAGTAGAGTGGTTTTTGAGTGATTTTTTGTACATATGTTTTTTTGTTTGCACAATTAACCACCAATAAAACCACCTCCCTCACAATTAAAAACTTACAGAGTATATTGTTGTGCGTAAGAATAAACTGTAATGAAAAAACATAATACATAAGATTTCTATGTACTCAAAGAGTTTGTCTTGTATCATAAAGTAACCATAAGCATTTTAGGAAATATTGTTCAAGAGTTATATGTACTTAAGTTTTATACCAATATAGTTATGACGTGGAGTAATTAGTTAAGAATGACTCATTATCAGGTCGAGTTCAGTCTATGACCAAAAAAAATATAGTCCACAAGAATTGTATGTCCTGATGCTCTGCTACTATATGAATTTCTTTAAATGTTTTACAATTTGGCATCTTAATAATACATAAGTTTCCTACTGTATAATTAATTGCAATTTGAACTGATTTCATTGTCAGACTACCTCAATGTTAATCATTTAACACAGAGATCGTCCTCCAAGTCTACTACCACCCGAGTGTTGTTTTAATGCACATAATCGACAACCGTTATAAATATAGTTTTTGTAGTAGTTAAAAAATGGGCATGGAAATGTTTGTCCCGATAGAACATGTTTTGACATGTTATCCAGCCTGCACATTGTGCTAACCGTGATAGACAATTATCAAGGCCATTAAGTTCTATCTAAGTGAGTAAATAACGAACCTTCCATAAGCCATCACTTGCCAGTATCACACGCTCTATTGAGGCGTCGATAGGTACATTCTGAATTACATCTAGCAATTCTGTTGTCATATATTGCATTACATAATTGCTAATATTATTACCAACTAACAATACTCTCATTAAGCAATTCTTAACATGTCTCCTTCGTTATTAGCTCTTAGGAGTCCACTATTTTTGTTAGCGGGAAGTAGACATACCTGCAAATTATAAAATCAAGTTAGCATGTATAATGAAAATATATAAAACAGCTTAAGAGACAATATGACAAATTTATTTTTTGACAAAACCACAAAATATTAACATAACACTGATAAAACATGAAAGAATAATGCATTTCTTCCAATAATCATGTTTTCAACAAAAGAGTAATGGTTTTAACACCATATGATTAGTTAAGCACTCTACTTTTTTTCGTGTTCAAATTTTTTTTTTCGTTTCTTCCGTAATTTTAACTTTCTCATTTTATATACAGTATATCTATCTATATCTTCTTGATAGTTTCGCTACATGAACAACTGAAACATGCCAAAACATGGTGTACACATTATATTACTCTCAAATAAATATTTTACCATATCTTGCTACTGGAATAAACGCTTATATACATTTCCCCACATTAACTTGTACAGCATTATAAAATTCGAACAATGAAACCAATCTTTTAAAACTCAAAAACTTGTTCATGAGATAACTGAGAGCACCCCCCCTTAGTATTAGTTTACCCGACAACCTAAAAAGCTACATACTTGAACTGGTAAACTTTGGTTATGTGACCATACATGATATCAAGCTGTAAAACTATAACGTTAAGTGATAATTCAAAGGTAGAAATATTTATTTTTTAATTTGGACGAATACACAATCAGATAAATGAGAAGGCAATAATGACGACGACGACAATGAGATCTTTTAAAGAATTTCTAATGCTTACTTTACATTAGCGAGAACTTGCACTTAGATGCTTGAACCATGCAAGCCATAGATAAACACTTTAACGCCTCAACAGAATTTCCACCAGTCAAACTATGTTTCTCTTATGTGGGTATCGGGTGAGTTATTCTTTGTGTAGTTTCAAAATTTCGGCAAACCAAACACCCCATAGCAGACAAATATCTTCAATATCATGTAAGAGTAAATAAAGAAAAATTCACAATTGTTAATATAATCATAATTAACTCAATATCTGTAAAAAAATTACTAAAAAAAGTGTTTGCATAAGTCTAAGAGTCTAGGACAACCCAACATACCCATCATGTTTTGGCCCATAATAAAAGCAACATGTTTTTGACCATTTACCCGACACACCCATGCCACATGTATAAGATAACCTTCTATGTCTGTCCGATTACCTCTAGCCCGAATGCGTTAATCACCTATCTTTATAACAGAACCCAAAAAACAGGTTACATACAAGATCAGTAAAAGCTTATAAAGATTGTTGTAGGTAGGTAACGTTTAAATCTTTTTCAGTTGATATGTTCAGCTATACACCATGAGAAACCGCGTAACTATGTCTACGTGCTATATATAGTTAGGTTAATCATGTTTGTTACTGTAGGTACCTCAGCTGGTGCTATACTTCTGCTTATATCAGTAATCTGGTTGTATTTAGGATTTAAGAAGCGAAAACTAATATTGGTTAGAGAAAAGTTTTTTAAGAAAAATGGTGAATTAATGTTGCAGCAATAAATTTCTTGGTGGGGGGATTTCCTTCTGCTGAGACTATCTGTGTGCGAAGTCTTTTCAATAATTTGTTTCTAGCCGTTATCATAGTTTACTACAAACAGAATTATAAGAAAACGGTATAAGAAAGGTTTAAAACATAATGGATGATTGACCAGGTGATGAAAACCATTCAACCCTAGATCTGTATATACAAAATTAACAACTTTCCAAAGTAAGAAGTTTGGCACAATAACATTTACTTGTGTAACATAACTTAAATGCTTATGTTGGTATCCCAAAATAGAGAATAGTTCCGTCAAGTAATCGAGTTCCTTGGTAGAAGTCTATAGGCACAGAGTGGTTCACAGGCTCCTAAATGAGATATGAATATGGTTTAGATATACAAAAAAAAGATGACAATAATAATCGACTAAACTACAAAGAAGGGAACTGCAAAGGGGTTGTAACTAAATATAGTAATAATCTGTTCATCAGGCTTCTATACATTACCTTAAGCTTTTTTTGTACTATTCTATAATAGGTTTTAGTTACATACTTAATGGAAGAAATGATAACTTTTTCTTGATACTATCCCCCGATTGAAATACATAAAATATAATCCTGGATCGGATTGATTACATACTCCATTGAAGATTTATGGTTACTTGTAATCAGTTTTCCTTTGGAATTAGATTAAATAAGTTGAATTTTCTAATATAGAATCCATTGGCGCATATTTAGATTGATATTGCGTTCAATGACGCTGACATTATAGAAGAATGAAGTCTAATTGCAGTAATTGGGGGTCAGATACGTCAGGGAGAGGTGTCTCTATTCGAGGAGAAGGTCAATTAAAAGTTTTCAATTGTTTTACATTTCGAGTTTATTAATGTGAAGTCAATGCTAATACATATATTGATTCGATGTACAGAGAATATTAGATGTGACACAGAATCTGGTTTTAATGGTCGAAGAAAAACACTACAAAAGTGCTGTTGAGGGTTCAATTCCTGTTTTTGTTAAATTTGTAAGTTTTAGTCACTAATAAATCTGTAAATTTAATCCACTTTACATCTGTAGCTGATTATTTAGGCTTTAAATGTACATTCTAGGTCAGCAGGATGGACACTGCAGAAGAGATTGATGACCTCTTTGTAGGGGACGCTGAGGTACGATTTTGCAGACAAATTAGTCATAATTAGCGAGAAAAAAAGAAGCATGAATTTGAATCTTGACATAGATGCAGTAACATTTTTTTATGTCCAAATTAGCATATCAAACCCAATCTCAAATAGAGCAGTCAAAGATTATAAAGATTGTTGTAGGTAGATAACGTTTAAATCTTTTTCAGTTGTTATGTTCAGCTATACACCATGAGAAACCGCGTAACTATGTTTACGTGATATATATATTTAGGTTAATCATATTTGTTACTGCAGGTACCTCAGCTGGTGCTATACTTCTACTTATATCAGTATATTTAGTACTGTTTCAATTTGTGGAAAATACTAAGGTCAAAAAAACTTAATGTACATTAGAGAAGGGTGTTTGGGTAAGCTTATTGAAGCAGCTTATTAGCTTATCAGAATTTAAAAAATAATTAGTTTTAGCATTATTTGTGCCAAATATATTGTTTTATGGAAGGTATCAATGGGGTGGGGTATATAGAATAAGAGAAGTGTCGTTTCTGACATAGGCTGATCCAAGCTTTTCACAAGATACTATTAAAATGAAACATAAGACGTATCATACAATAGCATCCATAAAAGTACCTGATCACATTGATTAAATCTGATAAACTTATAAGAGTTTTCTACACTTACAAGTCCGTGTACTGAATTTAAACTTGCGGTAGGAACGTTTACAGGTTCGTGGGTAGAACTTTCACTTAGAACAATGAACCCCTTCTGATACAATTTAGGACTCCAACAACAGTAATAAAGAACCTAGATAGAAAGACCACAGAAAATATCTATCACTTCAAACAACACAACTTATCTACAAAAGTGACAATTAGATTCTTAAAAGTGCAGCACTTCCATTGTCCAGTTGCAACAAGTAATAAAGAATCATATCGCACATTGTACCTTCTGTTTTTTAGAATTGGTCGCTAGGAGTATGTATGGTTGGAGAATTCCTTTATAATCTTTAAGAATACATTGAATTTACAATTTGCTACAAAAATTAAAAGTCTAAGACTAAAAAAAAGATTTTTGTGTAGTCACCATGGTGCTTATATTAGCATCACCATGGTGGCTAAATTATGATCACGAGCATATATATAGAAGATGAAAACGTATACATGCTTTACAAAAAAGTTCATGCTTCATACGCACTTAATACTAAGAATCTTTTGCTAATATGTTTAGACTTTAAAAACATGGAATTATTTAACTTCTTTGAAGTTAAAAGTGTGAAGAGTTATAAGTAATTTGTACTTTTTAATTAGTTCTGGTGGGTGTGTTTATTTGTGGCGGTGCTTGAGAACGAACCTGATGCGGAGCAAAAGCAAATTCCCAATAAGGGGTGAGCCTTCAGCAATGGTGCTATGTAGGTGGCCCTTTTTTCTGCTTTGACAATCCTCTTGCTTTTCCCATTTGCATTTGCATCCATCGAACAGTCAACACCATATTCTTTCTTTCATCCTGTATAACCAACAAAAGGGAGAAGATCACTGCTTATTTCCTATTAATAATTAGCGGTAGCCTCTAGACTCAAGCTATGAAGAAAAGTTAAAATTTCTAACTGTTATATCATTTAATGTTTTTCTTTGACTTAAGAGAAAATAACGATTTTGAATATTTTAAAGTACTTCTGATAAAAGTGTTGCAATATTTTGAGAAACCACTACGGAGTATTTGCTTAACCACTCCACATGTAGTGTCATGAACATTTAAGGAATAAGAAACAAATTAATTGAACAGTAAGGATTCATTTAGAAGTTGATTTTATAAGTGACTCTTTTCATTTAAAGTTGCATTTAAAGAGAACTCCTTACTGACATCACCCCAGTTAATTCATTCTATTAAAGTAATATGGCTGGCTAAGCATAAATGTTATTAAAGACATCTGCTTAGATAGATATAGCCATGTAGGATCGAGAAACCAACTGGTGTTTAATCATTTTAATCCTTGTTACATGCTCTGAAACTCTATATCGTAGAGGCTTATCTAGGAAATATACTTCAAGACGACTGCAGTATATCACATATGACCGTTGTTATCCACTATCTGGTCACGAGAATATAATTTTTGGTTTATGATAGACAATGTCTAGAATTGTCAACACCCCTTTATTAAGGATAAGGATTGGTTAGACTTCGTTCAGTTCCTAACCTCTTCATCATGCATCACATGAGAATGAGAAATTTTGACATTTTCCTAGTTTCTTTCTTCCATTGCATTGCCATCATCAGGATTACTAATAAAGAAACTTGAAATGGTCTAACTTTCATTAAATATAAACCTAAAAAGCCTTGTTAACGACCCAAAGGGTATGGAAACCTTTCTCATACAAAAACGGGGGAAGAACTCAATTATGCAAAGGAAGATCTCCGTTATTCCATGCCATAATCATCTTTTTGTCATCGCAATGATCCCACCGTTCATGAGAAAGAAGGTCGAAGAGAATATAGGTTAAGGGAGTGTTGTACTAAAGTAACGATGTGATACTTTTTAGGTCTTTGCAAAACATAAAGGCTTTTGAAGCCACAAAAATCAAATACCTTAAGTATGACTTAATCAAACATAAAGGCTAAAGTTTGTTTCCATTTAGAAACATACCTTAAGTATAGTTTCCAGTTCATCACCAGGTGGTATGACTTAATAAAACTTCAGCATCAACAATTTTAGGCTCTTCATCAATCAACTCGGATCTTAAGACCTGGAATCAATTAAGATCACATATTGTCATCATTATATTTCATAGAATGCACATCATTATATTTCATGGCATTCTGAAATACCAACCTCACATCTGAACTTAGATTCCGAACATGTGTGTGAAAGGTCTAGGAGCTACATTAGTTGAATATTTTTCTAATATGCATCATTATCGCCATATACCTATCTTTGGCTCTATATAAGTCAACCCTACGCCTCTAGATCAAACTAATGTCTTCTTTGATATAGTGGACATTAGTTTGCACAAAGAGGGGCAACAATTTCTATTATGATGCTACTTAGAATTGATTTTATTTTAACTCATTCGTATATAAATTTAACAATAATCCAATAGTCCAAAGTATTTGATGACACAAATTAAAAACCTTTATTATATAAACCATTTCAAAATTACAATTCCTTGTTTAACAGATATTCAAATCTCACATGAAAGCATCAAACATGGCCATAAAATAACTGCGTTGCACCTCAACAATTATCATGGGTTCGTCATGTACTTGAGTCATCCTAACCAAAGAAGTTTATTAACCTCTTGCGTTAAACCAGGATTTGGGGTTAACCATGGATATCCATAGCTGATGCCTAGATCCACAGAAATATGGTGGGAAATTAGGAAATAACAAGAGAGTATAAGGTCCAATCATAATGACGTGATTATAGAGCTCCAATCAAATGATCATAACAAATCCTGAATCAAGGATTATTAAAGCTTTGAACAAAAATTGTTACATAAATGAAACAACAATATATTAGTTGGCCACAATATCCTTGATGCAATAACATTTTCTCAAACCTGCATTACAAAGACGATACCAACAATGATAAGTAGATCTTATAATCAAGAACTTTGGATTCCAATGTCACGTGCAACAACAATGGAGTTCCATGCTCATGTAAAACTCAAGCTATGGCTAGGGCTTCCTTTTCTCCATTACATTCAAAGATTCTGAATACACAATATAAATTGTAAAACCCCATTTAAAATTTCATACCTTATTACAATCAATAGCTTTTGATATAGCCATGTACCTAAAGAAATTAAAAGCAATAGAATTTCATCATTAATATTTTGATAAAAAACATAACATGTATTCTTAAGATAGAAAATCTTATTAATGATGAAATTTTATTGCTTTTAATTTTTTTAGGTACATGGCTGTATCAAAAGCTCTTGATTGTAATAAGGTATGAAATTTTAAATGGGGTTTTACAATTTATATTGTGTATTGAATACTATTTGATGTTTTTGTATGGTCTGAATCTTTGAATGTAATGGAGAAAAGGAAGCCCTAGCCATATCTTAAGTTTTACATGAGCATGGAACTCCATTGTTGTTGCATGTGACATTAGAATCTAAAGTTCTTGATTCTAATATGGTAAAAACATAAGATCTACTTATCGTTGATTGGTAACATCTTTTTAATGCAGGTATGAGAAAAGTTACATGCATCGAGATGTGGTAACTCATATTGCCGTTTCATATATTTAACAATTTGTTCAAGTTTATACATCCTTGATTCATGATTGTTATGATCATTTATAGGCAGCTCTATAATCACGTCATTATGATTGACTACTCCCCTTTGTTATTTCCTAATATCACACATGTCTTCTATGATCAAACATCAGCTATGGATATTGGTAACCACCAAATTAGGGTTAACACTACTTGGTTAGTGACGACTCACGCTACATGACCGAAACTATGATATTTTTTGATGGTGCGCAGTTTGTTATAAGGCCGTGTATGAAAGATTTCATGTGAGATTTGAATCTTTGTTAAACAAGGTATTGTAATTTTGAAATGGTTTATATAATAAAGGTTTTTAATTTGTATCATCAGATACTTTGGCCGATTGGATTACTGTTAAATTTGTATACGAATGAGTTAAAATAAAATCAATTCTAAGTAGCATCACAATAGAAATCGTTTCCCCTCTTTGTGCAAACTAATGTCCACTATATCAAATAAGACATTAGTTTGATCGAGAGGCATATGATCGACTTATATAGAGCCAAAGATAGGTATATGGCGATAATGATGCATATTAGAAAATTATTCAACTAACGTAGCTCCTAGACCTTTTACACACATGTTCGGAATCCAAGTTCGGATGTGAGGTTGATATTTTAGAATGCCATGAAATATAATGATGTGTATTCTATGAAATATAATGATGACAATATGTGATCTTGATTGTTTCCAGGACTTAAGATCCGAGTTGATTGATGAAGAGCCTAAAATTGTTGATGCTGAAGATTTAGATTAAGTCATACCGCCTGGTGATGAACCGGAAACTATACTTAAGGTATGTTTCTAAATGGAAACAAACTTTATTTGATTTTTGTGGCTTCAAAAGCCTTTATGTTTTGCAAAGACCTAAAAAGTATCACATCGTCACTTTTAGTACTTACATCTAAACACTCCTTTAACCTCTATTCTCTTTGACTTTCTTTCTCATGAACGGTAGGATCGTTGCGATGACCAAAAGATGATTATGGCATGGAATAACGAAGATCTTCCTTTGCACAATGGAGTTCTTCCCCTGTTTTTGTATGAGAAAGGTTTCCACACCCTTTGGGTCATTAACGAGGCTTTTTAGGTTTGTATTTGATGCAAGTTGGACAATTTCAAGTTTCTTTATTAGTAATCCTGATGATGGCGATGCAATGGAAGCAAGAAACTAGGAAAATGTTGGAATTTCTCATTCTCGTGTGATGCATGATGAAGAGGTTAGGAACTGAACGAAGTCTAACCAATCCTTATCCTTAATAAAGGGGTGTTGACAATTCTAGACACTGTCTATCATAAACTAAAAATTATATTCCTATGACCAGATAGTGGATAACAACGGTCATAAGTGATATAATGAAGTCATCTTGAAGTATACTTCGTAGATAAGCCTCTACGATATAGAGTTTCAGAGCATGTAACAAGGACCAAAACGATTAAACATCAGCTGGTTTCTCGATCCTACATGGCTATATCTATCTAACAGATGTCTTTAATAACATTTATGCTTAGCCAGCCACATTACTTTAATAGAATGAATTAACTGGCGTGATGTCAGTAAGGAGTTCTCTTTAAATGAAACTTCAAATGAAAAGAGTCACTTATAAAATCAACTTCTAAATGAATCCTTACTGTTCAATTAATTTGTTTCTTATTCCTTAAATGTTCATGACACTACACGTAGAGTGGTTAAGCAAATACTCTGTAGTGGTTTCTCAAAATATTGCAACACTTTTATCAGAAGTACTTTAAAATATTCAAAATCGTTATTTTCTCTCAAGTCAAAGAAAAACTGCAAATGATATAACAGTTAGAAATTTTAACTTTTCTTCACAGCTTGAGTCCAGAGGCTACCGCTAATTATTAAGAGGAAATAAGCAGTGGTCTTCTCCCTTTTATTGGTTATACATGATGAAAGAAAGAAGACGGTGTTGACTGTTCGATGGAAGCAAATGCAAATGGGAAAAGCAAGAGGATTGTCAAAGCAGAAAAAAGGGCCACCTACATAGCACCAATGCTGAAGGCTCGCCCCTTATTAGCAATTTGCTTTTGCTCTGCATCAGGTTCGTTCTCAAACACCACCACAAATAAACACACCGGCCAGAACTAATTAAAAAGTACAAATTACTTATAAATCTTCACACTTTTAACTTCAGAGAAGTTAAATAATTCCATGTTTTTAAAGCCTGAACATATTAGCAAAAGATTCTTAATATTAAGTGCGTTTGAAGCATGAACTTTTTTGTAAAGCATGTATACGTTTTCATATTCTATATATATGCTCGTGATCATAATTTTGGCACCATGGTGATGCTAATATAAGCACCATGGTGATTGCACAAAAATCTTTTTTTAGTCTTAGACTTTTAATTTCTGTAGCAAATTGTAAATTCAATGTATTCTGAAAGATTATAAAGGAATTCTCCAACCGTACATACTCCCAGCGACAATTCTAAAAAAACTAAAGGTACAGTGTGCGATTTGATTCTTTATTACATGTTGCAACTGGACGATGGAAGTGCTGCACTTTTAAGAATTTAATTGTCACTTTTGCAGATAAGTTGTGTTGTTTGAAGTGATAGATATTTTTCTGTGGTCTTTCTATCTAGGTTCTTTATTGCTTTTGTTGGAGTCCTAAATTGTATCAGAAGAGGTTCATTGTTCCAAGTGAAAGTTCTACCCACGAACCTGTAAACGTTCCTACCGCAAGTTCAAATTTAGTACACAAACCTGTAAGTGCAGAAAACTCTTATAAAGTTTATCAGATTTAATCAATGTGATCAGTTACTTTTATGGATGCTATTGTATGATACGTCTTATGTTTCATTTTAATAGTATATTGTGAAAAGCTTGGATCAGCCTATGTCAGAAACGACATTTCTTTTATTCTATATACCCCACCCCATTGATACCTTCCATAAAACAATATATTTGGCACAAATAAGTTCTTTAGGCTTAACGTGTTTGGATGCTAAAATCGATTATTTTTTAGATTCTGATAAGCTAATAAGCCGCTTCAATAAGCTTACCCAAACATCCTTCTCTAATGTGCATTAAGTTTGTTTTGACCTTAGTATTTTCCACAAATTGAAACAGTACTAAATATATTGATATAAGCAGAATTATAGCACTAGTTGAGGTACATGCAGTAACAAATACGATTAACCGAAATATATATAGCACGTAGACACAGTTACACGGTTTCTCATGGTGTATAGCTGAACATATCAACTGAAAAAGATTTAAAAGTTACCTACCTACAACAATCTTTATAATCTTTGACTACGCTATTTGAGTCTGGGTTTGATATGCTAATTTGGACATTAAAAAAATGTTACTGCATCTATGTCAAGATTTAAATTCATGCTTCTTTTTTTTCTTGCTAATTATGATTAATTTGTCTGCAACCTCAGCATCCCCTACAAAGAGGTCATCAATCTCTTCCGTAGTGTCCATCCAGCTGACCTAGAATGTAAGTTTAAAGCCTAAATAATCAGCTACAAATGTAAAGTGGATTAAATTTACATATTTATTAGTTACTAAAACTTACAGATTTAACTAAAACAGGAATTGAACCCTCGACAACACTTTTGTAGTGTTTTTCTTCGACCATTAAAACCAAATTCTTTGTCACATCAAATATTCTCTGTACAGCGAAGCAATATATGTTTTAGTATTGACTTCACATTAATAAACTCGAAATGTAAAACAATTGAAAACTTTTAACTGACCTTCAACTCGAATAGAGACACCTCTCCCTGACATATTTGACGCCCAATTACTGCAGTTAGACTTCCTTCTTCCATAATGTCAGTGTCATTGAACGCAAAATCAATCTAAACATGCGCCAATGGATTGTATATTAGAAAAGTCAACTTATTCAATCTAATTACAAAGGAAAACTGATTACAAGTAACCATAAATCTTTAATGGAGTATGTAATCAATTCGATCCAGGGTTGTATTTCGTGTATTTCAATCGGGGGATAGTATCAAGAAAAAGTTATCATTTCTTCCATTAAGTATGTAACTAAAACCTATTATAGAATAGTACAAAAAATGCTTAAGGTAATGTATAGAAGCTCGATGAGCAGATTATTACTATATTTAGTTACAACCCCTTTGTAGTTCCCTTCTTTGTAGTTCAGTCGATTATTCTGGTCATCTTCTTTTTGTGTATATCTGAACCATATTCATATCTCATTTAGAAGCCAGTGAACCACTTTGTGCCTATAGACTTCTACCAAGGAACTCGAGTACTTGACAGAACTATTCTCTATTTTGGGATACCAACATAAGCATTTAAGTTATGTTACACAAGTGTAGATCCCAATAGAATAGATCTTGCTTAGCTTGTATAAAGCTAAGTTATATTGAATAAATCCAAAACAACTATGATAGAATCTTTGATTGTGAATATCAAAGACTATGTGGAATCTAGTCAATGATACTAAGAAGAATTTCAATGAAACAGTAATGAATAAGATCAATAACAAACAGTTTACCAAACTTTCAGCCTCAATATAATAAGAACACTCTTAATAGTGTTAGGGTTACAAAACCTTGAAGCTATATCGATATCAAAACAAATGATTTCTAGATATCTAACTCTATGCCTTAGGACCTCCTTTTATACACCAAGGAGTCCTAACCGACTTACAATATTTTCCAAACTTATCATGATCTTCTAAACAAATAACTTATATGCATCTTTTACAAAAATATCTCATACTTATCACATAAGCAATCTTTATCTTTTCTCTGATAAGTCTTTGATCTCTTCTCTGTCAGCATAAACTCTTTAAGCAGTTGCAATCTTTAAGCAGTTGTAACTTTCACACCAACAGTAGTAACTTTTGTACCAGCAGCACTAACTGTGTACAAGCAGCATTAACTACTTAGAAAGTTTTCTTCAATCTTCATCAGTAGTACTAAGTTACACTAGGAGTAGTAACATATACTAGCAGTAGTAACTTATACTAGCAGTACTAATATACACTAGCAGTAGTAACTTACACTAGCAGTAGTAACTAGCAGTACTAACTACTTAGCATATTTTTCATTAAGATTACTAACAACACTAATTTATACTTAGCAGTAGTAACTAATACCTTAACAGTCTTAACTTCCACTTAGCAGTAATAACATCCTAACAGCATCAAGAGGCTTTTAATCCCAACAATCCTCCCTTAAACTTGATATTCTTCTTCAAAAATCTTAAGTTTCTTCATTAAAAGCTTCATATTCACCAGGAGGATGCTTCCAAACACTTCATTGTTTCTTGAGCTGTTTTGTCATAAGCTTAAGAAGCTGATAACACATTTCATTCTAATAATCAGATTTTAGCTTCTTATTCAGCATATCAGTGATTGTTGCAGGCGTAAAAGGATATATTTTCTCAACTAGCATATAGACATGCATATCTTTAAACCTCACAAAGTGTACTCCACATGAGTCATATAACCTCCAAAGAAATACTTT
>BQNB010058181.1:20661-37876 GCA_026074375.1 Tanacetum coccineum
ACAATATACTTATCTAAACAATCAATAGAATGATATGAGAAAGTAATGTAAGACAAGAGATAAGAGTAAGAACGATCAAACCACAACGCAAGAATTTATAGTGGTTCGGTAACGAAGCACCTCTTCGCCCTACTCTACTCCCCGAGCACCAAACTCAGGAGTTTTCTTCACTATGTCAACAAACTCCTGTATGCCGGAGAAAACCGTACACAATGTTGCTTACACCGATTTACGACACAAAGCTAAATGTCGAGTTCTAATATTAGCTAGAACCAATCTATCACAACACAACTTTACGACTTGTTCACGACTTCACAACTTGTTCACGACTTCACAACTTCACGACTTCTTCATAACTTCACTTCACCACACTACTTATATCACTACTATCTAACACTACTTGGTAAGATCACCACGATCTAACTATACTTACAAAGATTGCCAAGATCTAGCTACTACACACAAATACAAGATATACAATTGATTTAAATATGTGATATGGATGTAACAAGATTGCAATATACACTTGAGGTGTAATACTTCTTAACTTGATGATGATAGTATTATTCTCTTGCACTTGAGGAATTGAGCTTGGATCACTTGGAAACAAAGCTTTATGATTAAATGATCAAAAGATTTTAAAGAGGACATGTGGGCTGTTTTGAGCAAAAAGAATGAGTGCAAAAGGCGAGAAATAAGTGGGGAAAAGTCTAGTATTTATAGGACAAACTAAGGGAGCATCTACCTAGGGGCGGTCTCCTTAAATAGGTGGGAGGTCCCCTTAATTTTAAGGGGGGCGATCGTGTATTTAAGGGGGCCGCCCAAGACTAGGGCTTCCCTAGTTTGTCTTTTGTGTAGGGGGGGATTTTCGGAACTTTTCTAGCCGTTTTAGGTTCGAAAAATTGAATTTTAAAATATTTATTTTGAATAAAACATTTCTTTTAATTGTAGAAAATGTTTTGTAATGTTTTAAAAATGTTTACAACATTTTAAAAGTGTGAGGTTGAATAAAAATTTCCTTTGATCATAAAATGCATTAAGCATTTATTTATTCATACATTTAAGTGATGTATTTGTTGAAATGAGAATTTACTACTAATTACTTGTTTACGTTTAATTTTACGTTGAACGTTTTTATATTTTGTAATTATCAAAACGTAAAGATGTGAAAAAATATTAGTAATGTTTTTTTAGGCATTATATTTTACCAACAAACTAATTGAACTAAATAAGGAGAAGAGAATTCGTATGATAGGGGATTAGTGTTTACTTAATCATGCATGGTCTTTGGTATGCTTTTCCTAACTCTATTGCCTTGTCACACTTGCGATATATGTGTAAGTATTTTCGAGAAGCATGACGAATTACACAAAAATGCCGTCTATGTGGTACCTTGCTAGGGCAACACACGTGCAAGGTAGTATCAAGACTATTACACGGCCCCTAGAATGATATACGCGTATTAAAATACTTAAATGGGATCATCCACATATGGGTAAGGTAGTATGGAGACTGTTACCTATGGAATCCTTTCTACATAATCATGACGCTCTAGATCTTTGATACACTTAAGTAACTAGGGTTCTAGAGACTAAGCATGCACACGAATAAAAAAGAAGCAATACAATTAAGATCTACATACCAATTCACATGCAATCATAAGCAAACACTTAAAAGATCTAGCCTAGCATGTTCAAGATAGATGATGTGTTTCAAAAACTTTAAATTTATAATACTAAAAATACTGATTTATTAGACGAAAACACACAGGTAAAAGTATAACCCATGTATGTAGTATAATTTTAGGTAAGACCAGGTCATTCCACAGGATTGGTAATTCTGAGTAAAGTCGGGATGTTTTACGAAAAGGTTATCTTATAGACTGTCACGATCTAAAGATAAAGGTTTAATTCAAGATATAAAACAATGTTTATTTGGGAGATAAGAGTAAATAAGATCCAACTTGGGAAGATAACGAGTTTATGAATTTTAGCATAATCAATTGAGAAAACGGGTAGTTTACTTAAAAGATTATCTATTTCTCATAATGAAAAATCATTTTGGCCTTTACTTTTAATTATGAAAAATGCTTTAAGTTCGGTTCGCGTTTTGGAAATAATAAATATAAACTTGCTCAACCAAGTTCTTTAGACATGAGGTTGAACATTAAACCTTTTTATTCTTGGGTTAATTATCATTTAATTAGCCAATCCTCACAAGGCGAAGATCGAGTTGTTCTTAGACAAACAACTAGAAATCAAGCATAAAGCCGGAGACTTTTGACCTATATCCAGGCTGAGTGGTGATCAAATGATGATTAAGGATCCAAGTATAAAAACATCAAGTTCATATTTGTTAATTCCAAAAATCATTAATTTATCCAAGTTTGATCCATAATACCCATATGATTCCCACACAAACATGATAGGCTACTCCATAATCATAGAAACAAAACACATAACGAGCATAATAGATTTAGAAAACATTATATTCAATAAGGATAACGTGTTTATACCGATTCCACAAGCAAGTTATATGATTCTTACAAGAACTTTCTTTGAACGAAAAAATAGAAGCCCGGAATTTCAACTAATGACACTTCTTCCACAGCTTCTTTGAGATCAAAAGTAACTTCTTTGGATGATTACTCCTGGAAATGATGAAGATCAAGGTAGTTCTTCAACAATTCCTACTAGAACTTCCTTATAACTTTCCTAATACTTTTCCTACTTGAAGATATGATAGATTGAAGTAGAATGGGATGATTTGATCCCTGAATTCGTGCCTTTATATAGCCCTAGATGGAGGTTCAGTTGTGGGAAAGGAGCATACCAAGGGTTGCCTAATTATTGCAATCATTATGATTTTGGAGTAACTGCAGGAGAAGTGCGCCGCACAAATAAAATTGTGCGCCGCACTTGGCGTGTGAATTAAATTGCATTAACCCGCTTTGAAGTACCCCGCACTTTATGGAAGTGTGCCGCACTTTGGCTCTTTTTCATTAACTCTTCACTTCTAGATCCTTTTATTGAAGACCGTTAGTGTATTTAACGAAACATTTTTGCACTTTTAGTCCATTTCGTCATTCTTGGTCCTGAAACAATTATTATACCAACAAACAACCAAACATGCAATATTTCATGTGTTAACATATATATTTTCGAGAGATATTTTATTTATGTTGTTAGAAACACGAAAAGTATTTATCACTTCCAATAATAGTTAGTCAAAGCCCGTAGTTAGTCCAATGTAATGTTAATAATCTAATCGATCCAAAAGGCCCATGGAAAGCCCACAAGCTCTGCATTGTCGGCCACTAGGGTACTATAAATACCCTCTCCATGCCTTAGAGAGGGTGGTTGGTTGTTCATTTTACACACACTTAATGTATTTTCCTTTCATGTTTACTTTCTCTCTCTAATAGGTTCATCCAACCACTCTCTTTCTAAAACCACCTCTCTTTCCCTCATCAAGTATGTTATTAGATATTCTTCAATTGGTATCAAAGTCATGGAGTGATTTGCTTAGTCTTTGTGTTTTGTTTTTGGTTCGTTTTTTCTTGTTGTTCCATAAGTCTTTTTCTTGTTCTTTCTTTGTTTTCAAAGCTCTTGTGTATACTAAAAGATCATTTACTATGGTAAATCTGATCTAGTATCTTTAAGATATAGGTGTACAAGCTTAGACTCAAGAAAAACATTATTTTTGTTCATCTTTAGTGTTCAAATAGCTTTAAAAAGTACAAATCTTGATTTCAAAAATTTTGGCTTAAAAACCATAAAGTTTGCATTTTTAAGGTACCTATAGGCTAAGTAATACTAGTTGTACAAGAAAGTTTTGGAAAAAAACAATCAAAAGTAAGTCTTTTTGTGTTTTGAAAAATTTGAGTTTTGTCATAGTACAAGACGGTTTAAGAGTTTCTAGTACAAGGCGGTTTAGCAATTACTTTGCAAGGTGGTTTAGCAATTTCTAGTACAAGGCGGTTTAGCAATTTCTAGTACAAGGTGGTTTAGCAATTCCTTTGCAAGGCGGTTTAGCAATTCCTAGTACAAGGCGGTTTAGCAGTTTTCTATACAAGGCTGTTTAACAATTTCCTTTACAAAGCAGTCAAATTTTCTATACAAGGTGGTTTAACAGTTTTGTGTGGAAGGCGGTTTAACAACTTTCCTTTACAAGGCGGTTTAACAATTTCCTTTACAAAGCGGTCAAATTTTCTATACAAGGTGGTTTAACAGTTTTGTGTGGAAGGCGGTTTAACAACTTTCCTTTACAAGGCGGTTTAACAATCTTCTTTAGAAGGCGGTTTAACAAGTCGTGTGTGGAAGGCAGTTTAACAATCTTCTTAAGAAGGAGGTTTAACAGTTTGTTTAGAAAGCGATTTAACAATTCACTTGAAATCTCAAATTTACTTAAGTAACTTATACGGTTTCTCTTTGTGATTTGTAAAATCCCGTGAAACATTCACTTGTTTTCTCGATTTTATCAAGAGCTGTAAAATCCCGTGTAGATTCAAAACTTTAATCACTCAAAAGACAATTCACTAAAACATAATTTCTTTCAATCACCGTTCGATCAAATTGTAATCTTTTAACATACAAATTTCTTAATGACGACTCTTCCTGACAAAGCGATTCTTTCGGGTGCTGACAATCGTCTACCTATGTTGGAAAAGGATATGTATGATTATTGGAAAAGTAGAATGGAGCTATACATGATGAATAGACAACATGGACGAATGAACCTTGAATCCGTTGAAAATGGTCCACTTATTTGGCCCACGATTGAGGAAAATGGTGTGACTAGGCCAAGAAAATACTTTGAATTGTCTGCTACGGATGCAATTCAAGATGATTGTGATATCAAGGAAACAAATATCATTCTTTAAGGTTTACCACCAGAGGTCTATGCATTAGTTAGCAATCATAAAGTCGCCAAGGATCTTTAGGAAAGAATTCAACTTCTCATACAAGGAACTTCATTGACAAAACAGGAAAGAGAGTGTAAACTATATGATGAATTCGATAAGTTTGCTTATAAGAAGGGAGAAACATTACGTGACTTCTACTTGATATTTTCACTACTACTCAATGACATGAACACATACAATGTAAAACTGGAACAATTTTAAGTAAATACCAAGTTTTTAAATACTCTTCCTCCTAAGTGGAGCAAATTTGTGACTGATGTCAAACTAGTTCAGGATTTGCACACAACTAATATTGATCAGCTTCATACTTACTTGGGACAATACGAATTTCATCCAAATGAAGTTCGTTTAATGCATGAACGCAACTCAGATCCGCTTGCTTTCGTTGCAACTCATCAGATGACACAGTCTCCTTATCATTCTCATCAGAACTCTTACTAAATCTCTCAATTTCATCCACAAGTTTCACAATATCAGTCTCAACAATATTTAACTAATCAATCATCAACAACTCTTTCAATCATTTATCCATCCAGTGATTATCAATCATCAGTTCACCACAATGTTTATTCTCCATAACCATACATCCTCCAATTTGAATATGCTCCCACAGTTTACCAACAACAACAACAACCTGAATTTCCCTAACTAGACTCTGGTCTAATTATTCCAATGCTTAAGCAAGGTCACGATCCCATTGATGCTATCAACCATATGATGTCATCCTTGTTAGTTGTCGTCACATCTCGCTATCCTACTACCAATAATCAGTTGAGGAATTCGTCAAACCCTAGGCAACAAGCTACCATTATTGATGGAAGAGTAACTTTACAACCAATACAGGGGAGAAAAATTTCTTTTGCTATGGGTACTACGAGGACATACACACCAGGAGCAAGTGGAAGCAATTCTGGGAAACAAAGGATTGTTATTTGTTACAACTGCAAAGGGGAAGGACATATGTCCAAACATTGCACTAAACCTAAAAGGAAACGGGATGATTCATGGTTTAAGGATAAAGTGTTGCTGGTATAAGCTCAAGAAAATGGTCAACTTCTACATAATAAAGAACTAGCATTTTTGGCAGATCCAGGAATTCTAAAAGATCAAGCCACACAGACTATCATTACCCACAATGCTGCTTATCAAGCCGATGATTTGGATGCATATAACTCTAATTGTGATGAACTCAACACTGCCAAAGTTGCTATCAGGGCGAATTTATCTCATTATGGTTCAAATGTTCTCGCTGAGGTATACAATCCTGATAATATGGATAACAATATGATAAATCAAGGTGTGTATGCGATGTCGTCTTCTGAACAGTCTAGTGTTGTGAATCACTCAGAGACTGAAATAAGCAAAGTACAGTTTCAAAAGTTTTGTAATACAGTTGGTAGGTTTCGTAACACTGTTTCATAGGTTTCGTATCCCATACTTCAATTTCGTAACACAGTTTAAGAGGTTTCGTATCTTCTAATTTTGGATAATTAAGCTTTTGTAAAAAGGCTTAAGTGTTACTTAGACTTTCGTAACAAATCAAGGTTTAGTTTCTTCATGGTTACTTCATTGTAATACAAGACAAGGTTGTAAATGCTCATTAACTTCACGATTACAAGACTTTATCTCCAAAATGATCCAAGTTTGCATTGTAAACATTTTATACAACATGTTTGTTTCAAATCAACAAACTCTAGCAGATTTGAGAGCTAATGAAAGACCTCCAATGCTTGAGAGAGGGAACTATATTCCATGGGAAAGTAGATTCAGAAGGTTTTTGGGAAATAAACTTGAAGAAGGGGAACAGATGTGGAACTCAATTTAAAATAGACCTTATATGAGGCTAATGATTCCTAATCCAGATGATACTACGACACAAATACTTGAACCATTGTCCAAAATGACTGAGGGTAACAAGAAGCATTACATTGCTGATGTGAAAGTCATGAATTATCTTCTTCAAGCAATACCAAATGATATATACAATTCAGTGGATGCATGTAAAAATGCTAAGGAAATGTAGGAACGAATTAAAAGGCTGATGATTGGTTCTGATGTTACTAGCCATGTGAGACACTCACGTCTTATGGATGTGTTTGAAAATTTTACAACAAAAGAAGGAGAATCGCTAGAATCAGTGTATGAAAGATTAGCAACGCTTGTGAATATTACGGATCATAATAATATTCGTCCTATTCTAGTGTCAATCAACACCAAGTTTCTCAATTGCTTATAACCAGAATGGAGTAAATATGTCACCATAGTTCGTCACAATCAAACTGGAGATACAGTTTCATATGATATGTTGTATGATTCGTTAGTACAATTCAAACCACATGTTCTAGCATCCAAAGCAAAGAAAGCTGCCAAGAATCATGATCCATTAGCTCTTATTGCTTATTCTAATGCTTCTTCATCACAATCTCATCCAAATTCTTCTTATTCACCATAACCATATTATGTCAGCCCGAAACGTATCCTAGACACAGACTTAGAAGGACGATACTTATGTAACTATTATTCTAGATGTATAAATTATTATAAGGAGAGCTATCTCGGGCTCTAGATTCGCTTGGTCCACTTCACTAGATCCAGTTGAATGATAGGTCGCATACATTCAGATCTTTATAATAATGGCTAATACCCGAAGGTATTAACCTTCAAACGTCATAATAAATACAAGAGCAATTATTTAGCCAAGGTAAACTAACCGAGTTAACGAATGATACCAAAAACTGAACGATTACTAAAGTATATGGAATTACACGTTGTCTTCTATGGAATTGAATACGTTGCTCGACCTCTTTTGCTCTTTTTCTCCTCTGAAAATCAACTTTTGTGGTTCAGGTATCGAGAATATGATTTAGCACACTTAAAACTTGTTTTTGAGTTTTCTATTTATAAGGTCTGGAAGTCGGTTGAATACGGCATATCCATGAATTAGATACGGCGTATTAAGGATTTCTTAAAGTAGGGACCACATTTGATATCTTCCAGAATATTATATTTATTCCATATCTTGAATACGGCGTATTGAGTCCTCTGGATACGGCATATTGATCTTTATTCTTCTGTGGTCTTTGGTGAGTGCAAGCACGGATATGCCGTATCTTCCTTGATGGATACGGCGTATTGGTCTTCAGAATAGTAATCTTCAAAATATCTTCATTTAAGCTCCAGAATGCGCGCCTTTTGCTATCTTTCACCAATTACTCCATAATTACTGCAATTCTCAAATATAAACGATTAAGTAACAATTCTTTGCAATAACTATACAAAATGGGTTAATATCATGGGATAAATGATGCTATAAAATAGATGTTAATTGATGTCGTCAAATATCCCCCCACTTGAATCCTACTTATCCTCAAGTAGCCTTTAGAAGTTTACAAAAATGGATCCCTAAGGATATTTTCTGTTAAAGAATTTATTCGATCTATTACAAGTACACAACCAAACACCTCACAAAATAGGAAGATGAAAACACTCAAATCACTTAACTAATCTATGTGGTAACATGTAACTAATTCGCTCAATTGCTTGGTCGTGACGAGTATTCTATCATAAGCTTGGCAAGGATACACATCTCCACCACTAAATCCAAGGAGTAACAAGTTTATTAGGGTAAATATAGGTTTTTGTATGGAAGGCGTATAGTTTGATCATTCTACAATCTTTCACCCGAAGTACCATTCCAACAATGGGCAGGTTTTCACATATGAACACTACATACACACCCGAATCGCTAGGATAGACATGAGTGTTCGATCACATCCCCATTCGAATTTAACCAACGGTTAGGATGAAGAATGATATAGGGTAAGAACCTTCTAACTTTCACCAAAAGTCATAGACCAATGGCTAATTACTAGGAAAGAGGGAAATAAATTGTTGTTAAATAAAAATCAAGAGACAGATAGATTAAGACTAAGATACAAGTTGCTAGACACTTATTTCCCCGACCGTTATCATGACAAAGACACTACTATTTACAACGTCTTGATCATAGATAAAAAACAACAACCTAAGTTGGCTTTCTCGTAACGATCAACTTCCCAATCATCCTAAAACTTTACATACTTTACAAGGCAAGTGCTGATATCTTCCACTTTGTACAATACTCTACATCATTGATTTTCTTGATGTATCAACGAATAATCGATCCTTCGTATAATTCCTTCGGTAATGCTTTTTGCGAAACGATTATCTTCAAACTTTATTTCTCTTTTTTTTGCTAACATTCTTGAAATCTTAGTGTAGTTTCACCATTTTAACGATCATAATAATTCCGAATAATTCCTTCGGTAATTCTTCGTCCTTCAGATTCACCATTTGACGGTAGTAAAATCACACGAGCTTTGACTACTAATATACATTCCCATTTGCAATGTGCAAATTTCCAGCGGCACCAAAGATAGAAAATGACACAAGACTCGAGAAATACATACTTTACACTTTAAGCAACTAGCAACTGTAAATTAAACTTAATCTAACAGGGTAGGTTTAAGGTGTAAGGGTGTAACGAAACAAATAATTGGTGTAATTCCTAAAGTATTAGCTCTACGGGTTGTTCTAGTGGATCATCACTCTAAAGATGAGAGTGGAAAAAGGTTTTAACGGGAGGTTAACTAACCGGTGTAGTTAGTTAATAAACAACATGTATAGGCGATTTGGTTGTAATCCTAAGAATTACCAATTTAAACAAGTTACTCCAATTAAATCCATAATACTCATTATTGTGGTCTCGAATAGATATACCAAGCCAAGTTCTAAAGTCTACAACATCACCGGCACATTCATATTTTGTGGAATTTTGGTAAACATTTAGAAACGGAAAGGTTAAATCCTCACAATATCTATCAAGGGTTATTATGTGCGGGTTATGTAACATGTAATTTCACAAAATTATGCTTAATTGTTTTTAAATTTGAGCATAATTTAAGCCTTTTATTGTGAAAATTAGGACAAGTAAACATTCTAATTTCATCCCCCACTTGAATTATACAACGTCCTTGTTGTATATATAAAACATTAAATACGGGAATTTAAAAAGAATTAGAATGAGAAACTCCCCTAATATTTGCTCGATAGATTCTCCAAGTTGCGTTTATGAGCAAGATTGTGTGTTGAACAGACGTCTTGAAGTTTCAAGACTCCAAAACTTCAAATTTTTCAGAACATAGATTCTCCACCAACATTGTTAATTTCTTTTCTTTCACGAGGTCCTGCGTAAAATATAGGAAAAACAGGTGCATTCCTATCTTGGTACCTACGGTGAATTTAAACTAAACTAAAGAAACTAATTAAGGGTCAAACTGTGGATACGGCGTATCAATTAAATGAATACGGCGTATTCGCAGAACTGACAATAATGTTTTTAAAGTGCATGAAAATAAAGACTGATAACGTCCAGACAATCAATACGCCATATGGTATGGGGTGGATACGCCGTATTGACGTCTAGGAAGATGAACTCGATAAAATTAAATAACATTCTTGGTTGTCTCCCGGGAAGCACTTTTGTTTACAGCGAAGTCTTTAAGTTAGACGTTTCTTCAGCTTCCTTTTCATGTTGTATCATCATCCAATTCAACCACTTCTTTCTCTTCCTCAATATTATATCCATCATGATACTTTTTCAACCTATGTCCATTGACTTTAAAACTGATTCCATTCTTATCGATAATTTCTACGGTTCCATATGGATGCACAGTTTTTACTACACACGGGCTGTACCATTTTGATTTAAGCTTTCCCGGATGCATCTTAAATCTAGAGTTAAATATTAGCACCTTATCACCTGCTTTGAAATTTTTATCCCCTCGAAGCCTAGAGTCATGTCATTTCTTAGTTCGTTATTTGTAGATCCGGGTGTTTTCATATGCTTCATCTCTTAACTCCATTAATTCATTAAGATCTATGAAACGGTTTTTTGAAGCAACTGTGAGATCCATATTACATTGTTTTAATGCCCAATATGCTTTATGTTCGATCTCCATAGGTAGGTGACAAGCTTTTTCGTAAACCTATCTGAAAGGGATGCATTCAGTGGGCATTTTGTAAGCAGTTCTGAATGCCCATAATGCATCGTCAAGCTTTTGTGACCAATTCTTTGGGTTATACCCAACCGATCTTTCCAGAATACGTTTTATATCTCTATTGGTCACTTCAGTATGTCCGTTGGTTTGAGGGTGATATGCAGTAGATAATTTATGAGTCACTCCATATATTTGTAAGGCTTTTTCTAATTGGGAGTTGCAAAAATGCGTCCCTCGATCACTAATCAAAGCTTTATGAACTCCGAATCTTGCAAATAGCCTTCTTAAAAACCTAATTACAACGCGAGCATTGTTTGTAGGAAAGGATTGAGCCTCCACCTATTTTGAGACATAATCTACCGCTACTAATATATATTTACTCCCCTTTGAGTTCGGAAAAGGGTCCCATAAAGTCTTGTCCCTATATATCAAATACCTCACATACCTGAATGTTGTTTTGAGGCATCTCACTTCTTGATGATATGTTTCCTGATCTTTGACATGCATCGCACTTTATCACATAATCCTTAGCATCCTTAAAAATGCTAGGCCAATAGAATCCAGATTCGTAGACTTTCCTTCTAGTAATTGACGCACTATGATGTCCCCCAGTTGGTCCAGAATGACAATGTGTCAAGATTTCAAAGATTTCGTTCCCAGCAACACATCTTCTCAGTACATTGTCCGAGCATAGCTTGAATGCATACGGTTCATCCCAAAAATAATATTTAACTTGAGAGAAAAATCTTCTTCTTTTTTTAGATATCCAATTTGGAGGTATGATCTTTCTAACGATGTAGTTAATATAATCAGCATACCGTGGTTCATCGTTATTGAGCTCTGCTTTCAATATCATGAGATGCTCGTCGGGAAATTCATCAGTTATCTCCTCCTCCGCGAAGGTTCCCAAATCAGGGTTCTTAAGTCTTGACAAATGATCTGCAGCCAAATTCTCTGCCCCTTTTTTTATCCTTAATCTTAATGTCAAATCCTTAGAAAAGTATAACCCACCTAATAAGTCTTGGTTTCGCGTCCTCTTTGCTGAACAAATACTTCAAGACAGAATGATCAGTGTAGACTACAGTTTTTGATAAGAAAAGATATTGACAAAACTTATCAAAAGAGAAAACAACTGCTAGAAGTTCTTTTTCAGTGGTGGTATAGTGCTCTTGGGCATTGTTCAAAGTTTTGCTGGCATAATAAATCGGCTTGAATTTTTCGTCAATTCGTTGTCCTAAAACAGCCCCAACGGCTAAATTACTAGCGTCACACATTAATTCGAATGGCTCATTCCAGTCGGGAGATATGATGATAGGTGCAGTGGTTAGTTTTTCTTTCAAAATGTTGAACGCCTTTTTGCAATCATTAGAAAAATCAAACTTCGCGTCTTTCATCAGAAGCTGGGTCATCGGTTTAGAGATCATGAAGAAGTATTTTATGAACCTTCGGTAAAATCCAGCATGCCCCAGAAAACTTCTAACTCTTTACGTAGTCAGTAAGAGGTAATTTATGCTATCACAAAACCGATTTGGCTCTATCAAATTCGCGTCCACTCAGAAATTTTGTGTCCTAAAACTAGCCTTCTTTTACCAAAAAACATGGCATTTTTCTTCACTAATTTAGCACAAGGTTGGTTTCTTCACATCTAGCAAGCATTCTGTCTAAGTTAGCTAGACAGCAATCAAAAGAGTTACCAAACACCGAGAAGTCGTCCATGAAAACTTCCATAAAGTCTTCCACCATGTCGTGAAAGATTACCGTCATGCATCTTTGAAAAGTGGCAGGAGCATTACATAATCCGACCGCATTCGTGCGGTAAGGCGAAAGACCCATAATGACAGGTGAAGGTTTCGTTTTCTTGACGCCTCCAGAGCGATTGGAGTATTTCGTGTTGGCATCATTATACGTTTACGGGTAAATCAATGCACACTCAAGTCCTCACCATCCAGTAACTATTCGGGAAGGGATTAGTTGATTATTATCAGAATTACACGAAGGATCGATTATTCGTTGATACAAATCGACGATGTAGAGTATTGTATAAAGTGGAAGATATCACCACTTGTGACAACCGTGATTTGAGCGGGTTAGTTTATACCTTTAGAAATGGCTAAGAGTCCATTTTGTGTGAATTCTTGTGTGCTATGTGTTATATATGTGTGCTAAGTGGTTTAAGTATGTGCTTAATATCATTTTGAGGTGTATGGACATCTCATTTTGAGTGTGTTTGTGTTTGGTAATGATTATTCTATTTGTTCACGTTTAGTGATAATGGAAAGGAATGGCGTATTACATGCAATGCTACGTCAATAGTTTGATGATTAAGTGTTAAGCATTTAGGGAAAATGTGTCATGTTGGAAATGAGTTAAGTGAGTGAAATATATAAGTTTGTAGCAAACTTTCTAAAAATAGAATTGGTTTGATGAAATGAAAGTTATATTTAGAAAGTTTAGTAAGTAGCGTTTAAGTAAAAAGGTTTATGTATAAAAGGCTTACCCCAAATATAACGTAAGATTGTTTGTAAGAAATTAAGGAATGTAAATTATAATGAAAATAATAATTTAACTAGATATATATAAATATAATATAATAAAATATAATATATATATAAATATATATATTATATAAATAATAATAATATATAACTACACTAATAGAAAGATGACACGACACAATATAAAATAATATACATATAATAGATAGAAGAATATATAAGATATATATAGTATATATAGTATATATAGTATATATATACATATATATATATATAATGTATTATATATGTATATATAGATAATATAGTATATATAATATATTATATATATATATATATATATGGGTGTGTGTAATATATATATATATATATATATTATATCTATATAATTTATTAATGTTATTAATAATTAGGATAGGGATAAAAGAATAGAATAAAATGGATTTTTGCATTATCTACCTAGAGGTTTTAAATTGAATTATGTTGAGATTGTATTGTGTAGTTAGGGTTTAAATAATATAAATACAAAAGTGTATGAACCATAAACTAGATCCATAATAACACTTATTTTAGTCGACTTTAAACCTAAGAAACAAGGAGTATGGGAGTCGATTTTTTGTGAATCCAAGAAACATTCAAGAGTTTGCGTTTTAGGTGGCTAATAATCAGGTAAGTGTGTTCTTCTTAGTTTAGATTTTGGATATTCATGTAACAAAATCAATGATGGATCTAGGGTTTCAAAAATTATAGAATATCAATGATATATTTAAATAGATGCTAAGTATAGGAGGCTTGATTAGTTCATGTTCAAACAAGTTGGGTTATAGTAGATTTACGTTTAAAAACTTGATTTAAGTTGAGCAAAATATTTTTGGATCGTGTTCAACGACTGATATCTAGATGGATAATAAACGTAATATGATATGTTATCTTGAGTCTATGAATAAGCCAAAGAGTCTACATTCCAGAAAAAACTGACCTCGAGATTTTTAAGTCGAAAGTCATTCCACATGTTGTTTACACTAAAAGTGTCAAATCAGTAAATACCGGTCAGAATTTAGTCACAGTAGGAGTGGAAAAACCATATACTTAAAAATTAAATAATTCTTAGCCCCTTCAACACTAGATAAGTTCCATTGTCTATTATTAAACTCGCGAAAAAATAGCCTCTAAAAGCATGACTACGTATGGTATTTTAGAGTGATATACATTTATGGTGAGCAAATCAGATCTCGAAATAGGAACATTTTGAAGTTTGATTTTATTGCAGGGAGTCACACATGTAAGTAATAATCCTTGGGAATCACAAGGTAGTTATATACTCATAACTGAACAAGGGTGAATTTTGGTATAAATTATAAAGGTCATTAGTAAGGAGGTTTTGAGCAAGGTAAAGGAGACACTAAGTAAATTGCAAATCTAAGTTTAACTAAAAGTAGCTATTGTAAAGGTTTAATGAGATTGGTTAAGGTTGGTGCATGGTTTCGGGGTGACCCATGAAATTATAGCTACTGCTTGTTACACCCAGAACCGATCACTAATTCATACTCATCATAACAAAACCCCTTATGAGCTTGTGCATGATAAGAAGTATAACACCCTGTGTTTTCAAGTCATTGACGACGTCGATAAATCCACAATGTACCTTTTGTATTGTACGCGTTTGCTTTAAATCGTAAATATTAAGCTAAATCGCGTAAGCTAAAAATTAGCATTCAATGTAAACGGGCATCAAGCAATTAAATGTTTACATCAAGCAAGGGTTATATAATTATTTTGAGAATAATTATTAACTTTGTTCATTTTATTTTTATCGGATACGTAAAGTGTATACGTTTCGCGATAAATTGCGTTTAGGCACTCCCGGAACCACAAAAACTTTTCTACGCTTCAACAAATACCCACTTTTATACCCAATACATTAAAGTTGCAAAATATATCATCTATATCTTATGTTTTGCCGAATTTATGGTCAATGGTACAAAGAAATACTAGAAACTCTTCCATTTGGTCAAAACAACACCATGCTTCTTTAATGTACCCCATACTTCATCATTTCCTAGCCATACTTTGCTTACTTTGACTCATAAGCCCATACCCAAGACCAAGGACCATCCTTTGAACCATGCTTGGTCTCTTTGACTAGAATTCCTCTTATATACATACTAGTATCTAGTGAAAGACTCATACATCACCAACACCTAGTAAAAATCAAACCAAAACTCCTCCCTTGGCTCCATATAGCTCACGGCTCACATAGGGCACCCAAGCAAACCCATACAAAATTTTATTCAACCCATACACTCCTATACACATCCATTCTAAGGTATTCTAAGGTGATCCCAAGCATTGGCTAACCTTTTCCAAGTGTTAATCAAGAAAAGGAAGCTAGGGTTTTTGTTAAGAAAATAAGGGTTTTCTTAAGTGCAAGCTTTGGTTTTGTGGCTAAACAAGGGTTTAGCACTAGCTCATCATCATCATCATACCTTATAAGGTTTACTTGAACTCTTTATGTTCTTACAATATTCATTTTTATGCATATGATTATTCTATTTAGCTTATATCACCATTTAGGATTATTAACATGTAAAGTTATGATTTTAAGTGTTATCATGGATTTGTAACCTTGATAACTTGGACACATGAGGACTATTATGGACAAGTAAATGCTAATATAAGGATGATATATAATATATATGATATATGAGACTTGTGGTAAAATACAAAAGTGGTCAAGTATAAAGAAAAGATCAAAAATGGATTCAACAAACTCAAGCAAACATTCTGTCCAAAATTCGAATTTTTACATATCCATTTTATATTTTTATAAGATAATACATTTCACGACGATTCCGAAAAGGTAAGAAACTTGTTAAACGGATTAATAACGAAAAAGTTACGTTAAAAACGAGTTATACGTTAATAAACGAAGTCGTAAGTAAATTTTTATAAAAACATTTTTATAAAAATTATAAACAGCAAGTGTTGATATTTTTAACAAATAATACATATTTTTAGGATTCCAAAATGATAAGAATCGTAATTTTTCAATTAATAACGAATGAGTTATGAATTTCGCGAGTTTACGACAATTAAAACTTTTATAAAACTATTTTTATAAAAGTTACTATTCATGACAGAAAGTTATATTTTTGTAAACCTCATAAAATTATAGAACTTTCAAAAACGAGAACGTCCTCGAAAGAATCGTTAAAAACGGAGCTATAACGAATAAAATACGACATTTACGGGTTTTACGACGACGAATACGATTTTTATAAAACTCACGTCTGATGTGAACAGTAAAAGTTACTGTTCACCAGAGGGTCAAAATATGAAAAATGTCAAATTATGATAACTCGTCCTAATACGAAAAGATGGGCATAAGAAACGTCAAAATCGGGCTTAAAACGCAAAAGTTATGCTAGTTTTACTAAAACGGTAATTATAAACGTTTTTACTTATTAAACGTAATTTTACCAAAACCGTTAGTTGGTGATTGAGCTATATAGAATTATATGTGGTTATCAAAGTACTATATTACTAGGGAGTTTCATAATGAGGCCTCTTCGGATGGCGTTTCGACACAAGCATAGATAACGCGACAAAGCAACTCACGAATTTTTATAGATAGATTTCTTTTTTACACTCGCTCAATTTAGTAAAACGGATAGTAAACGGAAGTCACTCATACGCGCAGTCATGAAATGTTCAAATTACCATAGGCTTGTACAAAAAACTAAATTTCACTGACATGG